>VWZT01018929.1:128239-154669 GCA_013397055.1 Pachycephala philippinensis | reverse complement strand
CCTCACCGCTTCCCTCCCCCTCCCCCCTTATAGTTGCGCTGTAAACAAATTTTCCCTAATTTCTTTGAGAATACTTTATCTTTTGGTCATAGATTATCTTTTATTAATCAGGACGCTTAGCTACTATTTTTAGTCCCTGTTGCGTGAGGAACGACGATGAAAGCAGGAGGATGTCATGCGGTTGTGCAACCGTGCAGTGGGGAGCTGCACTTTCGCCCTCGAGGTCAGCATTAAACACCAAAAATCCATTGCTGCTTCAACAAAGATAGCTTGTGAGGCTGATGGTGTTTGAATTGCAAATCAGTGACTTGACAGAGGATTCAGGGTGATTTAAACATAATCTTATTTTTGGCCCCAAAGTGTATTGTGGTGAGTGAGTAATTTGTGTACATCTGTAGTGGGTCTTCCTGGATGTTTTAGGACTGGTACACGAAAGGCTGCATAATCAAGAGAAGGCAGATAATATTTCTTTATACATTTGCATGCAGAAACCACGGGCTGGGTCATACACTCAAGCAGAGGATGGCTGTCAGCAGCCTGTTCCCTGCTGAACCAGGGACCACTGGAGGCTGTGGCCACAGCCACGTCTTGCTCAGTCTTATCAAGTGTAAAAAAAGGTGATACTTTGTTCCTGCATAAGCCAAATCAATTAATTAGGGAATGCTGGTTATCCAGTGGATCAGGCTATAGTACGCACAGCACTATAGATCAAGGGTCTACACACATTTTCATACATTTCATATGTCCATCTCGCACTGATTTTGTTCCATCTCACAAAGCTTTTGTGGATGCTGTCACATGACAAGACTTTACTGCAAACAGCAGGCAAATGAGATGTTGTGTTTTAATAAAGTGTGTAGGAAAATGTTTCTAGAATGTAGAACCAGCAACGTTAAGGGGACAACTGAACTAATTGTGTGCAGCCAATCGCCCCTAAAATGATAATACAAAGGTAACTGTGCTATGATTTAGAGGACCCTGGAGATAAAAGATAACTGATGATGCTTAAAGTTTTCAATTATTATAATTAACCAGTATGTAAACCAAGAAACAGGGCAGAACTCCAGCCTTTGGAGAAGATGTTTCCCCTTGGGAAGCAGTACTTGTGCAGCTGGAAAACCAGTAAGCAACCCCCACCTCCCACCCAATGCTGCATACAGTGTGATGTGAGCTCTCTCGAGTCTGATTTTGGCTGGGGAAGGTCATGCTGCATACAGTGTGATGTGAGCGCTCTCGAGTCTGATTTTGGCTGGGGAAGGTCATGCTGCATACAGTGTGATGTGAGCTCTCTCGAGTCTGATTTTGGCTGGGGAAGGTCACTTGTGTGCCTGTCAGCTGCAGCAGAATTGAAGGGACTCTTCAGCTTTCCAAAATAATGAACAATCAGGGAGATACAATAGTGCTGCTTCTCTGAAGGCCTCCCTTCCCCGCTTGTTGCTTTGGGATTGTCTCGGGTAAAGAACTGGTTATATGTTGGAAAGGGAATTTTTCTTAGAAATGAAAGTTTGCTGTGGCAGGATTCACCACCAGGTGGAGATTGTATGCATCAACTAAGTGCTCTTTTGGATTTTCGCACATAAACCATCTTTGCAAAGAATTAGTGTTATTTTTTTTCTGTTACTTGAAGTACCCTTTGGTCCAGGTAAGCAGCCTTTGGAACAAAGAACCTTCGTCAGCCTCAGCCTTTTTGCATTTGCTGACATTTCTGGAGGGGGCAATTCCCTGAAGCTGTTCCTGTTTCTGTTTTAGGTTTAACTGCATAAATTCAGACCTTTCCAAGGCAAGGGTTCAGGACAGAGGATGTGGTGAGCTGTAAGGATTGACATGCTTCAGTAATGCCACTGAAAGAAGGGGACATGGAGTGGCAGCAGGGAAAACATTGTCCCTCAGCACTGGTAGAGCTCCATTTTGCAATGGCTCAGCTGAACCCAGCTGAACTAGCACTGAATTTATCCTTGAGCCTTTTTAATGTGTTTGAAATATTTCCCCTCTCTTAGTGACTGTGGCAATCTCACGTTTTATAGCGCAGTAGTTTCCTGGGAGGTGAACCAGATTCGTTTGCTCTGTGCCTTTTTCCTGCTCTTTTCTGGCAGAAGGAGCTCAGTCTGAAGTTTGCTGTCACAGTCTGGATGCGTCGCTCCTGAAGCAAGCATGCTCTGAGGCTGATTGGACACGGATATGATAACAATCCTGGATGTTCTGAAAATGTTCTTGAGAACTGAAGGACCTCCACAGGAAGTCGGTGTCTTTAGGCTCCTGTTTGTGCCTTTTGCAGTATCAGAACTCTGTTAACAGATGAGTTTGATTATGAAATTGTTCTGTGCTTTCATGGGATCACCCTGGCCAGGCAACTAGGCTGCACTAGTCTGTCTCTTCCTGCTATGTCCTCACGGAGCACTCCGGTCACTTGGGTCCCAGTTTCACTGGCACCCTGGGTTGTGCTGGAAAACAAAAGTACTCATTACCTGGCTTGGAGACAAGGGAGGTTTGCTTGTTTTCCCCAGGAAAATTGCAGTAAAAAGGTGCCTCGTTTATGGGGTTTCCAGGCCACCGCAATTTTGGAATTGTTCAGAACACAAATCAGTTCCAGGCAAAAACACGTATGAATATAGAGGGTGTGAGGGCTGGGAGCTGCCTTGCCCTCAGGAGAAATCCCGTGGACAGTGATTGGCAAGGAGTGTTTGTGCACAGGCTGGGACTGCTGGCACACACCTGTTCCAGGGGGACCAGGAGCGGGAAGGTGAGCTGGGAACTCACCTCAGGGGGGTACCTGTGGACATCACTCATTGTGTAGGGAAATGGAGCATACCTTGTTATCCAAATCAGCTTCAGTTGGAGTTGTTTTTACTCCTGGAATTATATTTTTTAAAATGTACAAAAAAATAGGTGGGTGGCACAAAAATCTACATCTGACTTACGCAAGACCTGAGCAAGTTTGAGTCCCCTTTGTTGTGGTTTGACCCATGAAAACCGTTCATTCACTCTCCTCTGCTATAGGTGGACAGAGGAGGGGAAAAAAACAAAGGGTTCATGAGTTGAGATAAGGATTGGGAGAAACATTTTAAGGGCAAAGTGGGCTTAAATTTAAAGGTATAAAGTAAATTTATTATTAACAGAGTCAGAGGAGGATAATGAGAAGTAAAATAAGCCTTTAAAACACCTTTTTACCCCCAGCTCTTCCCTCCTTCCCACCACCAGCGCAGTGAGACAGGGGGTGTGGGGGCAGGGATTGGTCAGTTCATTACCCGAGATCTTTTCAGTTCATTCAGGGAGAGGAGTCTTTCCCCTGCTATGCCATAGGGTCTCTCCCACAGGCAGTCTGTCTTCCCAAAACTGTTGTGTCATGGGTCACTCATTCAATGGCGTGCAGTCTTTTAAGGATAGGCTGCTCTAGTTTGGAAGCAAGGGCCCTCTCTCTTTATTCGGGTTTCCCACTGGATCACAGCTTCCTCTGGCATCCACTCACTCCGGCGTGAGCACTTCTCTGACAGGCTGTGAGTGGATTTCTGCATCCCCTGTGGACTTCATGGATTGCAGGGGGACAGTTTGTTTCACCATCTCCTCACCATGGCTTGGAGAGGAATTTCGACTCCTACATTTGGAACACCTCCTCCCCCTCTTTCTTTTCACTGACCTTGGTGCCGCCATGTTGTCTTTCCTCACATGTTTTCACTTCCTCCTCTTTCTCCGACTAGAAGAAAAAATGCTGCTTGTAGTTATCATTGTCAACAAGTTTCACTAATTCCAAGATTCTTGCAGCATCTCGCAGTGCTGAGAGGTTGACTTCGTCCAGGCTCCGTGTCGGAGAATCGCTCGTCGTCGTCACTGCTCATTTCTGCTGCTGGCTACGCGGCCCCCGCTGCTGCCGCGGTGCTGACGCTATTCAACGCCTCTCTTCATGCGGGGCGCTGGGAAAGAGAAACCACCATCACCACCCCTGCCCTTCTGCCCGTGGTGCTGCTGGCTAGGGACAGCCAGGCAGGCAAAGTTCACCGCGGGCGGCACCAAAATGGCAGCAGCCATGGTGGCACATCGCTGTGGATTGCGCTGGGATGCCCCCGCAGTGGCTCACCACCCCTGGGAAAACTGCCCCTTGCGCCCTTTTGATTGCCTTCTTAAATATGTCATCTCTGAGGCATTAGCAACCTCTCTAATGGGGCCAGCAGCATGTCCAACTCAGAGCCATTGGAGATTGGCTCTGCCGGACATGGTGGAAGCTTCCAGCAGCTTCTCACAGAAGCTACTTCTGTGGCCCTCCCCCACTACTAAAAACTAAGCTGTGCCCAAATCAGCACACACCTTTTTTATTCCCTTTTTAAAGCAGCTTCCCTTTGGACTTCAGCTGCTGGAATGACATAAATCCACAGCTGGTGTTTTATTTGCAAGTCAGTAAGACTTCTGAGGAATGCTTTCCAATATGATAGATTGTATTCTATCATTAACATCTTCATAGAGTAAACTCTGCTCAACAAACCCTTTCCAAGCCTTGGTTTCTATTAATGTCTCCGAGTTCTTGTTTTAATCCCCTGGCATTCTTGACAGACTCAGTTACGAGTCAAGGGCTGTAATGAAACAGGTCAGAAGAGTGACTTTACATGACATTTACCTGCAGAGATGAGATGTGAAATGAGACACCTGTACAGTGCTGTGTGGTGCCCAGGTTTCTCCTACGCCTCTTTGCTTTGCAAATTCTTTGCCAGATACCTGTATTAATCATAACTACAGGGCATCTGCACACTGCTTGGGACGTGATACACATCAGTTTGTTACCAAACCAGAGAGGAAAAGAACACAAGAATTGCTCCTTTTTGCTCAGCTTCAATGTGGATCTCCACCTGATCCAAAGCAAGGCTGAGCTCTTTCCTTGGGAGGTGCCCAGACACTGAATTCCCATGATTTTAAATGAAAGGGAATGAATGAAGCCCCTGAAGAAACGGCTTTCAGAACTGTGTTTTGTTTGTTCAGATGAAGTGGATTAGACAAGATGATTCCTTTCCTCATTGGCACTCTTGGTAGTCACAACTTCAGTCCTGCCTGACTAGTTCCTGACAAACAAGCCCTAAATGACTTAAACTCAGCTCGAAGCTCTCTAGGATGAGCTTTTTCCAAGGAGTGTAGATGAATGGAGGATGAAGCACAACATTTTTATCCTTAATGGTAGTTTGAGGGAGAGGCTGACTGAAAATTTCATCCTAGCTACAATCTGTCCCATTTTTTTTTAGGTCACAAGACTTTGAATTCTTTTTTATGGTGAATTTAAAGGGGAAGGCCATAAACATGAGCTATTAGATAAACATAAGATTTTGGCAGCCACGCTCTGGATTAGATTTGTGGAGTTTTAAAAATTTTTTTTTAAAATCCAAATAATTTTTCAGAGACTTTGTTTGGATACACGCATCTATGGGATTTTTTTTCTTCCTATATAAGCTGTACCTATTAAAATGGAAAATATTTTTTGTCTTTCCTTGGCTGAAGAAAAGGATGTTTTCTTTATTGGTAATTGTTACCAAAGTGAAGCTGTGAACTTCCCTGCTCCCATGATCCTGGGATTTTTTGCAGAGTCCCTGTTTTTCCTCATGCAGCCTCCATGTGTTCTGATGTGGACATTGATCACAGGGAGCTCTGAAATACTTCATGAGATTTTGTAACTGCCTTACATAAAGAAACGTCAGCTGACATTTTATCTGCTTTTGGTCACCGGCTGCAACTCACATTAAGGTAATTGCTTCTGCTGTGCCATTTTTAGTAGCATTGTATATCAAAATGCTATTTTTTTGTGGGAAACATGCACAGAAAAGCCTCCTTAGAGAGATTTCCAAATACTTCACTCCTCAATGCAGATGGTGGAATTTCCTTTTAGCAACTTCCTGCTTAACTTTTAGTGAAATCTGTCATCCAGCCTCACGCTCTTTTGTTGTGCAAATACAATCATCTGGAATTTTCCTTTGCTTCCAGCACATAGACATTAAACTGGATAAGGGAAACTGAAGTAGGTTTTGCTGAGTGGAAAATTGTTTCAGTGTAATGCTTTCTTACATAAAACATGCCTTTGGGTACTAAAGTTTATTTAGCTTTATTCATTAATCTCTTTTTTCATTCAATTTAATGAACGGAAACATTACTTCTGCAAATAAGATTTTTTTTTCTACAAGAGCATTTGCCAGATCAGTTTACAACAGTGCAAAACCTGCTGTTCCACCCAGTAAGCTCTGCTCTGCAGGGTTTTGTAAGGTTGTCTATGAATTCATGGTTTCATGGAATCACAGAATCCCAGAATGGTTTGGGCTGGGACATTAAAGCCCATCCAGTGCCACCCCCTGCCATGGGCAGGGACACCTTCCACTATCCCAGGTGGCTCCAAGCCCTGTCCAGCCTGGCCTTGGACACTTCCAGGGATCCAGGGGCAGCCACAGCTTCTCTGGGCACCCTGTGCCAGGGCCTCTCCACCCTCACAGGGAACAATTCCTTCCCAATAGCCCATCTAACCCTGCCCTCTGGCAGTCAGAAGCCATTCCCTGTGTCCTGTTCCTCCATCCCTTGTCCCAAGTCCCCCTCCAGCTCTCCTGGAGCCCCTTTAGGAACTGGAAGGGGCTCCAAGGTCTCCCCAGAGCAATGACATCCAGTGCTCTGAGATCGGGGAAGCTCCACTCTGCAGCTCCTTGTTGTGACCCTTCCCTCGGTGCCCACAGGGAAGGTGCCACCAAGGTACCCCTGGGCTCTTCCCTGGGGCCTAGAGGGGATGCAAATACTGATACTGAGACACTGAGTTCCTTAAAACTGACTCGAGCTCTTCCCAGCTGGAGGCTGGAGGAGTCATCTGGTGTCAGCCAGAGAAGAATGTTCCATGACACAGCTCCCGTGGCAGCCCTTGGGATGGACAGTGCCCGCACAAATTAAGGCTGTGGCTTGCACCAGGGCGGGGAGGCTCCTGGAGTAGGCTCTGCCCACTGCAGTATACCCAAACTCCCAAGGCTCCTTTCTACTCATCTTCACGTCCAGAATTAAATCAGGACTGTTTTCCAATGGCTTGTCACTTTGCCACACTTCCAGCATACCCTTACAATTAAAAAAAAAAAAAAGGAAAAAATTAAGAAATAAAAGGGATGAAATGATACTGGATGAAATGATACTGAATGAAATGGTTACTGGTGAGAGAAAAGGACTCAGCAACCAGATTAAAACTGCCCTATGATCCTTTTCCATAACAGGCCTCTAGAAACTCAGATTATTTGTAGTTACCAGTGGGAATTGGAAACACGAAGAAATACTGTGAGTTAAACTACTCAGGTCAGAACAAGATCAAGACAATGTACATCTCAGGAGAGACAAACCGGAGAAATTCCTGCTTTCTTCAAAGTGAAATTAGATGATTGGGAAGGAGACATCACATCATATTGTGTCTTGCCAAGACATATGACTCTAAGCAAAGGCAAATCATTTGGAAATTGTTGAAATGCTTTTCTGCTTTTTGAGACGGCCAATTATGCAATGGCATAAAAACCTGGCTGGCTCACTGGGCTTAAAATCCAGCCTCCGAGGGAAACTGTGCCCTGGAGATGCTCATCAGGAGATAAAGCCTAGCTGGCTTTGACTCCTCTCCCTAGAATATGCAGTTAGGGAAAATGTAGAATGATCAAAATTATAGAAATAGAAAATAATTAAGCAGCTACAAGCCCTGCAGTGGCTGCAAGAGATCAGACCCACAGCCCAGAGAGTTTATACCTGCCAGGAAAAACATCCCATGTCTCTTTTCAGTGCTGGAGCTGTGTCATTCATTCTTCTTCAGGAACGCCATCCGCTTATCATTTCCATTTGGATGTCTTGGGGAACCTGAAGCCAGCCAGGTGCACCTTGTGCCTGCAGGAACAGCCCTTTGCAAAGAGCAGAAATGGGGATCACAGGATCTTTAAGGCTGGAAAAGACCTTGGAGACCATCAAGTCCAACCATGATTCCCAAGAGGATGTGTTCTCGCACAAGAGTGTTTGTTCCAGGAACTGAAGTGTCCAGGTTAGGGACTAACTCATGTCTAGCTGAATTACTGTTTTTTACAAGTAAAGTGTGTGAATTTATGGTTCTTATTATTGTCCTCCACAGAACTCATCCTATATCATGAATTTTGATGGTGTTGCTTTGTGGAGCAGTTGTAAATTTGGTTTAATATCGATGTGACTCTCTTCCACTATTCTTCTGTTTATCCAGAGGCGGTCCTGGCTATACTTTGGGATTTATTTCTCATCCTGACCCCCGGTGTAGAGAAGATAAATCATACAAGCCCAACAGAAAACAATTAGCTTGTCTGGTCCAGTGGTTTCCAGCAGCTGTGGAAACTCTGTGCTGGTGCCTCTCTGTGTGCTGCTTGGAGGGAGTTCATTAAGTAAATGAGGGTTTTGCAGCATTCTGGCGGTGTGGGTTATTTTGGGGTTTCATTTCAGATGGCATTCTTCCAGGGATTGTTTTGGAGAGAGTTGCCAGCAACCTGGGGCCAGTGGGCTGGAGGCCAGGTTTGGGTGGAAAGAGCAGGGTTTATGTCACCAGCTGGCTCTGTCTGGGCAGCTAATTTTGGGCTGGTGCTTCTTTGAGGCATCGGCAGTTCCTGCGTGTGACTGGTTCCAGCCGTCACAAAGGCTGTCACAGGCTCGGGACAGGCCTTCGGTGGTGCCCAGGCCAGCAGCTGGTGGCAGGGCTGGTGGGAATCACCATTCCCTGCTGTTCCAGGGAGCGTTTCGGTGCCTGCAGCTCCGTAAGGGGTTCAGCTCTTCCTGGGGAAAGAACACCTGACTCTGTGCAGCGCCTGTGTTTCCTCTTGACTTGATTTCCATGGGAAGGGCCAGAGCTGCCATGCAAATAGCTCCCTGTGGCTCCTCTCACCACAAACACACTCCTCCACCCTCTCTCCTGGACTCCATGAACTGGGATGATCCGGGGTCAGGTCTGTGTGGGGTGGCTGGGAGTGGAAGTGTGGATGTGGTAAGAGAGATCTTGTGAACTTCCACTGGCTGAGCTCCTGTAAAAGGCTGGAGCTCCTGCCCAGATCCATCAAACCTGGATCGTTCCACACAGAATAATTCTGAAGTGTTGCAACATAGCTCCAGAGGGTTTTAAATGGGTTTTATGGACTTTCCAGAGGGTAGGAAAGAGGGGAAATATTTACCTGTAGAACATTTCTGTTATACTTGAGCAGTAGGAATGCTGGGCCCCTTGCCCAAGGCTTCTTGCTCCCTGCTCTGTAGCACTAATGAATGTAAATGAGTAAAGGCAGGACTGTGAGCAATAGCGAGTGGGGAAAAAGCCCCCAACAAATGGAAAGCACAGCAGGAATCACCAGGTAACCAGGTTACATCCTTTTCTGTGTGCTACATCCACTGGGCATGCAATATTTTCATATCAGGTGATTTGTTACCTACTCCCAAACAAGTCTCTGCAGCCCCATGGAGATTTACATTGCAATGATTTGGATGCTCTACTTATCCTTGGGCTGGAATATTTTAGTGATTGCCAATTACCTGGAAGTCCTTCTCAGCACAAGGCAGTGCAAGATCAGTGTGAAATAAAGAACTTCTGCACAGCATCAGAATCTGGACAGTTAAAATGTTCATGGTGGACAGGAGTGAGACAAGCCTGTCTGCAGAACTCCTCAGATCCAATGGTTTCATACAGTGCTGGGTAACACTTATCTAACTAACTTGGAACCACTTCCTGTGCAAAAAACCCTACATGACTTCAGGCTTGCAGTCATCAAAAATTGTGTTGATTGAGGTAACGTGTTTCATTCCATACCCTAAGGCTGTTTGGATTTCATCCAGGTGAACATTTCGAAACATCCCCTTCCCAGGTGTTCTGATTCCAACTTAATTAGGAGGGTGATTTTAATTTTATTCTTTCTCAGCTGTTCCTTTTTGCTCTGATGCTTAACCAAAATATTAATAAAGTCTTCACCTCCCATGCATTAAAAACTGGCTTTTCCACCTGATATAGCTCTGTCCTTATCTTAAGGTGAATCTTTTTCTCTCACTTTGAATTTCACATTTGATGTAGCCATTTTCAACCTTCTTTTTAAATTACCAGTATGTGGAATCAGTCCTGATTTTGGGATGGACTGCTCATCCCTGAGCTCTAATCCCTGTTGTGCCTGGGGTCAGGCATTCATGAACAGGAGCACTGCTAGAGAATATGTCTTTAAATACAGTCATCCCTGGCATATCCATATCCCTTTCCAGGTCTGGAATAGCATATTTGAAGCTTGTGGCAAACAATGTATTCCACATTTGCATAATTTTTGTTTAAAATACAATGGCTTTTCCTGAATATATGCAAAGTGCTTTGTTTTGACAAGAGCTGAAATTATTTTAGTCCAGCCTGGTAAAGGGACTCAGCCATGTGCCCTTTCCATGCACCTGGCGTGGATTAGAAGTGTGGCTTCCTAGAGAGGTTTTAGAATCACAGAATCATTCAGGTTGGAAAAGACCTCCAGGATCATCCCGTCCAACCTGTGACTGATCACCAGAGCTAGACCAGAGCACTCAGCCCAACGAGCCCTCATCAGCCAGACCAGAGCCCTGAGTGCCACCTCCAGTCATTCCTTGAACACTTCCAGGGATGGGGGCTGGGCAGCCCCTTCCAGGGCCTGCCACCCACAGTTTTGAGTTAGTAAAGCTGCTGGGTACTGTGGCTAAGGGGAGATGCATATAAAAACCCCTGGGGAAGAAAAAAAGGAAAAAAACTTTATTCAAAACTGAAAGGTAATAATTAACATGAAGGTAACCAGTGCTAACAGAAATAAATAGTTTGTTTAGTTACTGAATAAAGTGCCACTAGGCAAAGGAGATGACAAATTTGAATTGACGTGCATCCTAAAATAATCCATACAAATTTTGCAGGAGCGATAGCCACTGCTGTCGTTCTTTGAGGTCACACCTCCTCCTTTTGTCCATATGACGTAACGTGGGCTGGGAACTGTGTGAGCCTTGTTTGCCTTCCTGTTACAGGAGTTGTTCAGCTCCCTGAGGTTGTCAGAAACCCCTGAAACCTCCAGAAAAGTTTACAGGGGGTTACGGGGAGATGCAAGCTCTGGAACACCAGGACATCCCTGTGTCACTGGGATCATGTGTTCAGCTCAGAGACTGGATTTAAGGAATAATGGGCATGGCTAGGTGATCTTTTTTGGCTTGATGTTGTTCTTTTGTTTGACCAGAGAATAAAGGTGAAAACTTAGCAAGAAGAAAAATGATCATCTGTCTTTAGGTTCTCACTCCCATTGTCTTCCCACTTTGTTATCAAAAAGGAAAGATGTTGGTTTTCAAAATATTTACCAACTGAAAACGCCCAGCAAGTTGCTCTCAGCTGGGTGTGGACACACATATGATTCAGTCCATTTTTAGAATCCCAGAATCCCAGAATAGTTTGGGTTGAAAGGACCTTAAAGCCCATCCAGTTCCACCCTTCCACCATCCCAGGTTGCTCCAAGACCCATTCAGCCTGGTCTTGGACACTTCCACAGATGGGGAGTCCACAACCTTTTCCTGATGTTGGTGTGAGTGTGCAAGCCATGGATAGTGAGGTACATTACGTGCCCTGTTCTATCCCCTCTCCCTGGCTCTGATCTCAGCATTCTCCTGCCCAGGCTTCCAGTATTTATGTTTTATGAACTTTACTAGATAAATATGTGTAAGGCATAATAAAGTTTATTTAAACATAGAAAATTGTAAATAAGAAAAAAAATCAAAAATAAATAATATTAAACAGATCAACATTTTGGGGAGAGAACACAAAATTTATCCACACATCTGGTGAAACAGTGATTCTTTTCGGGCTGTCTCCTTATAACTTTAAAAATGGGAAAGGTGGAACCAAAACAAGGTTGGGCTTATGAAGGATTTTGATTTAATCCTGTCTGGTGAACATCTACATTGCAAGTGGCACAACCGTGCGCCCATCCTTTAATGCACAGAATTACAATGAGGAAAAGTGGACTCTGATGTACTCAGCTCTGAAGAGCCATGCATCTCTGTAAGGGTGAAAAAATAGATGTGAATACAAGTGGGACCCTACTGGAAAAGCTTTAGGAATAGCTGAACCTGGAGAGAATTGAATGGGAGGTTGTTGGGGGTTTAAGATGCTGACACAAGCCCCAGAACAAAAATCATTCATATGTGTGCATTGTGTTACAGATTTTCCTGGGGTGCTCCTGCTGCTGTTCCAACACGTGACCCTCCTCTTTCAGAGAAGGTGAGGACCCGCCTATGTATTTCCAGACACCAGCCATAGATATTTATGCTCTCCCTTAGGCTCAGAGATAAATTGCTTAAGGAGATGTGTATTCTTAAGAGCAAACCCATTGCTGTCTTCACTATTATGGATCATATGAATGTTCTCAAATCTTCACCCAGTCCCAGTCTCAAAGCTTCTGTATTTGGGACCAAGTTTCTCACTTCTTCCAACAGAACATGGGGGCAATATAGGGTTTTATTTAAAAAAAGCATAATATTAGTAAGTGAGTAATTATTTGTTTTGCATGTTTCTAGTTTGTCACAAATTTCCATGTTTATCCTTTTATGTGAGGCACTGCGTTACCACCTTAAGCTTTATCCAGGATATCCCTGGAGAAATAAACAAATGAACTAGTTCTTCCAGAGCTGGAAGAGGAAGGGTGACTTTGAGATTAAAATTAGGCTTTTGCCAATTAGGCTTCATGTGCAGCCTGGTGAGAACTGTCCAGGTTCCTGTGCCAAACCCCCAAGTGTAAGAGCAGAGGAACAGGACTGGTTTGTCACCTCTGCCTTGTCCCCTGGGCAGGGGCACACTTTGGAGTTCTTGCCAAATTCACCATACCTGGGATGCAGGGGCAGTGGGAGCCTATGTCACAAAGTGCAGATAATCTCGCCAACAAGATGGATTGAGGGTTGTGACTGCCAGCTCTGTTTACCAGGTGTGATCTGTGCTCATTGGATTGGCCCTCCCTACGCATTTCAATTAAGAGAAATTTTCAGGTCACTCTGTGCATGTGAGGAGGGGTCTGCAAGCGAATTGTTTTTTACCTGTGGAAATATTGTACTCATGTTTGTTCAGGTACATCCATGCTCAGCCCCAGCTTATTGGCTTTCCCAACATGAATCCACAAACCCGTCCTTCCAGGATGACGCTTGCCCACTTGCTCTCAGCTGCTTAGCATGTTGTTGGCTGAGTATGACCTAAATTTTCTCAAAGCCAGCCTATTTCCAGCTGAAGTTTTAGGATCCTGATCCTGTTTATTGATCCCTAGCCATCCACCTAATATCTCGCTTCCAGCAAACGTTTTGGCTGTATCTTGTACCTCTTTTAGCAAAAACCACCACACAGTGGCATTGTGTCTTAGGTTTGTGCCTGTCACTATCCAAAAGATCAAATTTCCCAGTCCTTCCAGCAAGCAGAGACACAGGATTGGCTGAGCAGGATCACAGCTGTGAGTTGTCAAGATAAATCAGCAGATAAATCATCTCAGAAGAGAAGAGAGTTAGGGCTGATAACCCAGGTAAGTTGTTTTTTCACAGAGGGAAGAGCTGCACAGGTCCTGTGAAAATACCCAAGAATTGCAGCTTTTGGTGAACATTAGCAAGGTGAAATTAAATCTGGAATCAACAAGGATGCAGGGATATCTTTGCTGTACAGAAGAGCATCTGGCTGCTAGAGAGTGATGAGCATCCTGATGGAAAGCATCATTCCTAATCTTCTTGGCAGCAATTTTTACCTTAAGGGTGGAGAGGTCCTGGCACAGGGTGCCCAGAGAAGCTGTGGCTGCCCCTGGATCCCTGGAAGTGTCCAAGGCCAGGTTGGACAGGGCTTGGAGCCACCTGGGCTAGTGGAAGGTGTCTGTGCCCATGGCAGGGGGTGGCACTGGATGGGCTTTAAGGGCCCTTTCAACCCAAACCATTCTGGGATTCTGTGAATTTGTTAAACCTGAGCATGTCCAGTTGTACAGGGGAAACCTCAGCTGGTGAGTATTTCTCCTTGGGTATCTTTTGCCTTTCTTGGTTGGCAGTAATGGGTATTATTCACTGTGATGCAGGTTGTGTTTGCCTTGCTTTTTGTGCCTGTTTGTGGCTCATACCATCCTGGACAGATACATTTACAGAGATACAGAGTGTGTGGGGGTATTTTTACATATATGGCACATCCAGCTACATAAACCTGTATTTACAGGGTTTTCTGAGAGCCCACTGTGAACAATTTATTTGGTGTGTTTGAAGCTCTAAACTTAATTCCAGTCTGGCTAAGAAATCTATAGCATATTCTTTTGGAGAGGTCTGGCTGTAGATAAAATTTTAGATAAAATGTAGATAAAAATCTTACTTAACTACTGTAGGAACTTGCAGTCAACTTGATTTAGATGTAGATTATTTCAAGCCCCTAACCCAAATGGATGACATGGATGCAGAGGCTTTGTGTGGTGCTGATGGATGCAGAATTTCACCATGCTCTGTGCTCCCCATTTGCTCCAGGGGCCTGCTGCACTCAAAGAAGGTAAAATTAACCATGGCAGATGGAATTCCTGGTCTTCCTTCTCACGTTTTTCCCCTGCATTCCCGTCCAATCACTTCGGGCTGTGGATAGGGAAGAGGCATGGATATTTCTCTAATTTGGGAAGGGAGTTGGAGACTATTTGTGTGCCAGGCACAATCCAAGGCTTGCATAACTGCAGTAAAAACAAGGAGTTGTTCTGGCACTGTCAGAGTTGGCATGGAGGAGGAGCAGAGTTCTTTGCTAGAACAAACAGTTCCCAAGTCAGCCTCAGTGCAGGGATCTCCTCCTTGGGATCCTTTCCGTTCGGTGGAGCTTTTACCACTGTGCTGAGTTTAAACTGGAAATAGTTTCCATCAGGGAAGGAGCAAATAGTTTTTTCTACCTAATCTTTCCTTGCTAATGGCCCTCTGTGTCTGCTGGACTACTTGAGATTTTCTGAGCACTATTAACCTGGATTTATGATCTGAGCTCAGTTAGAACTGCAAGCACTGGGACCTTCGAGAATGTTAAAATTACTGCTCAGTTCTTAGAAACAATAAAGCATGTGGATGTTTTACACTGAAGAATAAAAATTTCAAAAAGAAAAGATCTGGATCCAAGATGTGTTTTTAAGACTTCAAAAGTGGATCAAACTTTCAAAACTTCAGGTGTTGTTTTGTTCAAGCTTGGGCTAAAACCAACTCTTTATACCCAGGAATAGTAATATGCCCCTTCAAAATTCCAACATCCCTTCCCTTCCAGAGTTTTACAAAACTACTGGCTGAAGGGATGACAGCTTAGTACAAAACAGAGTTTGAGTGAAGCATTGTCAAAAGGGAGAAAAATGAAATTCTGCCCTCTTAAGTGCAAAACTCCTTGAAATTTCCATCAGGCTGATAATGGGCTGATCAGTAAAAGCAGTAAGTCAAAGATGTTCAATAATTATGGTTTCCTTACAGAAGTAACTTCCCAGTTATTAGGAAGTTAACCCATACGATTTTGAGGTTGGTCCCATCCCATACCAGAGTGGGATGTAATGGTTTTTAGTGCAATTCCACCTAGATCCTGTCATTCCCTTCTGAGCAGAGAAGATCTGGAAGAAGTTCAGACGCAGAAATAAACCAGGTAAGTGCCTGGAAGGCTGGAGTTCTAAGAGGGTAATAAAGTAGGTAAATATACAGCATAACTTGGCTCCATGACAGTTCACCTTCTATGGACATACTGCATGGGGAAAGAAGAGTTTCAGGTGCCTTTAAAAATAGAAGGGAAAGTAACGGAGGAAACATTCATCTGGATACAGGGGAGGGAGTCCTTAGAAAATAATGTCTTGCAGATCATCCCATTCTCTCTCTGGGAAGCGATGGAAACATCGGGGGGTGCTGAGCAGCACATGAGGAATGGGGCGGGGGTGGCCTGGTACCAAGAAGCAAAGCAGGCACAAACTGCTTTGTGAGAGGCAGGAGAGAGGGGAAAAAACCCTGTCCTGTTCTCTCTTCCTCCCAGCCATGCTGGGCCAGGCCCCCCAGTGCTGTGCTGGGAGTGGCTGCTGGAGGACAGCATCCTGCCTAGCAGCCGAAGCTGTTCCATGTGCCAGAGCCTCTCCAAGCACAGCTGCTCTGAGAGTTTTATCTCAGCTCCTGAGAATCCCTCCAGCCCTGCCTGGAACACACATTCCATCCCAATGACAGTGGGATTTTTAGGTAGCAGGACACACTTTAATTGCCTTTTCTCCCATGGTTGATAGCAGAGAGCTGTGATGACAGCCTGAGTTCAGGGCTGGCCTGGGAGCAGAGGGGATGTGTCCATCCAGAGGAGCTAGAGCAAGGAATGCCCATTGCCTACAGTGACACGAACTAACTGCGGAGTCAGTCCCTGACAGGAGCCAGGCTGGGAGAGCGGGGGTGTTCACCTGGAAATGAGAAGCCCCCAAAGGGGCTCCAGGAGAGCTGGGGAGGTGAGGAAAGCTGTAAGCCTCCAAGGCAGGAACTCTCTGCACTCCCCTGGAGGACTCAGAGATAAGTCACTCACCTTGGGTTACGGCGACAAAACCAGCAAAACCCAGCATGCCTTCTTTCTTTATGGAAATCCCCTGCACCCTGTTGGCTAGTTGGTTTCCACCCCACCCCTGCTTTCCCCATAAATAGGGCCGCGGTGGCGTCCTGGAGGGTGGGAGGTCTCGTCCCTGGCCTCCCTTTGCGGGAGCTCTGCTGCAGAGCCCTGACCCGTCAGGGTGGCCTGGCAATAATGAAGCTACTTCCGTGGAACCGCCACGCGAGACTCGTGTCTCTCTTTTCCCGCGTCGCCTTGGGTGATACCACCAGAGCTGATCTCACAAGAGCTGAATCACAAGAGCTGAAATCACTTGGAGCAGAAGAATCTGCTACCTGGCTGCTATCACCCGTTGCCCAGGGAGGCTCGCCCGTGCCCTTGGAAAGGCTGTTCCTGCAGGNAATCCTTCCCTGTGAGGGTGGAGAGGGCGTGGCACAGGGTGCCCAGAGAAGCTGTGGCTGCCTCTGGATCCCTGAAAGTGTTCAAGGCCAGGTTGGATGGGGCTTGGAGCACCCTGGGCTAGTGGAAGGTGTCCCTGCTCATGGCAGGGGGAGGAATAGGATGAACTTTTAGATCCCTTGCAGCCCAAACCATTCCATGATTCTGTATATTCCATAAATGATAACATTCCATGTCCATTCTTTACTGATGGGTGATATTACTAAAGGGACAACAGAAATCAGAAGCCTGGAGAACCAAACTGGAAAGGTGGAGTATGGATGGAAAAGGCTTCTGGCAGAAGGAGTTGTTTGGTAACCTTTACCCCTCAGTAGTGTTATAATAAATCCTAAGGAAGTACGTAGGAAATTGGATGTTTATTGCAAGTAATGGCCTGGAAGAGCAGCCTGCAGCCTTAGGCAAAGCTGAAAACTAAAGATGTAGTAAATTAATCATTAAGCACAGTAATGGTTTGTTTTCAGCAGTTTATTATAAGCAACACAGCTTTTTTTGGTCAGATACTCAGGCTTTAGCATTTTCTCCTGGTTAGGCTGAGCATGGTTTACACATAGAGAATGAAGAAAGGATTTGGTCTTGGAAAAATGAATGTGTGAACATGAGAATTAATTCCCCTGATGGAAATTATCCCATAAGATTCAGAACAAATAGAGAAGGTTGCCGTTTGTGACCCATTTAGACCAGCCTTTAAGTATCCAATTAAAATTAAGCATATGTTTATATTTCTTTGACGTCAGTGGGACTTCAACAGGGCTTAAGTGATGTGAGAAGGGCTTAAGTGACTAGAGAAGCTTCCATCACCTCATAGTTCTGCTGATTTAAACCTGGACTGAAACAGAAGTCCTTAAAGCCTCCATGCATTTTTACGTGGTGTTCAATCCCACCAGAAAATGTGTGCACAATAGAATAAAAAAGTCGTGCCAAGTCACATTCAGAACCAGAGCTGGCTGCAGGATTGATGGCAAGATTTTACACAGCTTTGGCACAATTCGTCTCCACAGGAAGCTTTTTTTGGGGGTGTACAAGGGGAGGTCTCATTAGGGAAAAGGCAGCAGGGAATATTTTTACATTCGTCGAATGAGATACCATCCTCCCACGTGGAAAGGGAAGAGGGGGCCAGCAAGGAAACAAGGGTTTGTTCTGATAAGCACAGTGCTGGACTGAGTTCTGTGTGCTTGGCATCAAATGAGAGGGGATGCTGATGTAAACTCTGCTGGTCAGGGCAGGTTTGCTGTGGCTGCTTGCTGAGGTCTGGGTATTGACAGCGTTTGGTGAACGCTGGGGATGCTTTATGGTACTTCTGTGTTTAAAAAAAACAGGCAAGCAGAGCAAAAGGAGGAAGGTCGGGGTCTGCAGGCCTACGAGTGGAGGGTGCAGCTGCAGGTGAGGGCCCTGCTCGGCAGTCTGTGATGTTTCACCAGGGCAGCAGGGTGGAATTCCCCCAGACAAAAGGTGGAACAAAGAAAAGAGAAATTCTGCAAACATCTCAAGCACAAGAATTGCTTTGTTCTCCTTATTTTCTGCATCCTGACTTTCTAACATTTCTAACAATTTGCATACTTGAGTTCCTTGTTACCATGACGATTCTTCACCGGGGTCTTATGAAATTACCAATATTATCTGTGTACTGTTTTTCTCACGTGTGTCGTTCACTTGCCTGCTCCTGCAAGTGCCACAGGACTGTGTCCTTCTGCCACTAGCAGGCTGGTTTGTCATACTGAAACATTCTGGTGTCACATACTAGCAAAAATAGAGTTTATGCTTCAATCTGTGTGTATTTTTGCTTCAGCTGTTTTACTTGGCACCTCCACAGGAGTAAGCCCTGTTGAACTCATGGTAAATAGAGTTGTGTCCCTTCACAGAATTTATTTTGGGAATATCCAGGCATGTAAAGAAGCATAATCATTGAGGACTAAGCTGTTGCACCCATTTAGTCATTAATAAAAAGGATTATGCTCTATCAAATAATAACATCCTCTACTAATTCCTGTATAAGGTTTGTTTTATTTGGCAAATTGCTGTGTATTCTTTTCCAGTAGATAGTGATACTTGTAAGGGGTGAGTAGATAAGGCATGAATCATTGGGTCAGAGAATATCCTGAGTGGGCCCACAGGGATCATGGAGTCCAAGCCCTGGCCCTGCACAGACACCCCAACACCCCCACCCTGTGCATCCCTGGGAGCGGTGTCCAAACGCTCCTGGAGCTCTGGCAGCCTCGGGGCCGTGCCCATTCCCTGGGGAGCCTGGGAAGTGCCCAGCACCCTCTGGGGGAAGAACCTTTCCCTGATCTCCAGCCTGACCCTCCTGTTCTGGTGTTCTGCACTCTGATCTTTGGTTCTCCGCCGAGGCAGTGGTTAAGTGAGACAGACTTGGAGTTTAAAGGCAGGAATGTGGAGAGAGGCCCTCCCAGAAGAGAAATTGCTTGTGGGGAAGAAGCCCCCTTATTCACAGAATCATAGGGATCTCCTCAATTTTCTTATGTGACAAAAAACTACCTTATTCTGGGAGGGTCCAGCTCATTACTGTGAGAGGTAATGAGTAAAAATCCCAAGGCACAACCCATGTTTAGGAATCATCCGCCACAGAGATTTTAATTCCTTAGGAATTTAGCTGGCTTAGACCCCCCCAGACCTCTCTGTGCCAGTGTAGAGCATGGAGCTGCAGAACAGGGATCACAGGGCTGGAAGCCTTTTCGTGCCTCACACAGCCTTGAGCAGCAGCACCAGGGATGCCAGGCTGTGGCCAGCAGACCCCAAAGTTTAAGAGAATGAGGGAAGATAGAGGAAAATTACCCACAGTATTTCTGTAACTCAACATTGTGCAAAAAGACTAATTGGGATAGTCTGGTCCTGAGACATGAAATGCACTTTTTTTCTTGCTGTATTGGAATGCCCAGGTTTGTAGAGTTGTAATAAAATCCTTCTGCATGCGCCATGTATTTATCAGCTCTTCTGAGCTGATCTCTGTGTGATGGTGGCTTTGGATATTTCCAGGTTTTACTTCTGTTTTTTAACTTCTACTTGCAAAATGATCTGTCAGTTTGTTATTCTGGGGAGAGCGATGGCTTGCTGCCGGGCAGAGTGGTGTGGGTGATGTTTGCTTCATCCTAATGCTTTCCAGCTATTTCTGGGAGCAGATGTCTTTAATGACAAGGATCCTCCACTTCAGAAATACATAATGGAAATATTCATCACTGTACAGAATTGACTGCCAAGGATCAATCTGATAAGGAACAGCAACTCACGAATTCAGCTGTCAGTGAGAAATCTTTAGGTTTGCTCGTACTCCAGAATGCCTTTGACCATTTATAAAATAAAGAAAAGATGTCATAGTTTCTCAGGGAGAGATATGCAAGTCTGTACAATCCCCGAGAAACAGCTGGCTCTTGATTTCCTTGTTTTTATTTGTATATTAAGGCAAACATGTTGAAATTCCAGCTGATCTATTCCTTAGCGTCAAACAAAAACCAAGCCAGAAAAAAATACAATTTCCTCATTCTGCAGATGTAAAAAATTGTTCACTTCTCTCTGTATTCTGCAAATTTGGACTCAATTCTTCCCAAAACAGCAGGTTGGGAGATTGTTCCATATAAGACGTATTTTTGATTATTTAATGCTTGGTACCAGACTGAGTCAGTACGTTGAGGTTCTGCTGCTCTAGAAGTATTTTGAAAATTCAAATTCAGCCTCAGCACACAAAAATATCTTTGTTTCCTGTGATGGAAAAGGACTGAGGGTCCATAACTCTTACTGGTTAAAAAATTGTCCTGTTTGAGTTTAACTTGTTTTACAGAGTGTTTCTTTGTGGTTAGGGAATGTTTTTATGTGCTTTGCCTTTGTCATAACAATATAATAGATTTAGGGCATTAGGGAATAAGGTTTCCTGATAGTCAAAAACTTTGATAGTATCTAGGAACTTTCCTGAATATTAATATTAGGACATGTTTAAAATAAACCCAGCTCTCTGCCTGGTGTAGTGTCTCATATCAATCTTTGATGTGGCGTTTTCATGTCTAATTTAGTTCATGGATGCGAGAAAAACAAAGTAGAATGAGAGTTCAGGAGAATGAGGACAAAATAACCCAAAGAGATGACGGCAGAGCTTGTCAACAGAAGATGTAAAACTCAGCAAACACATTGCTCCAGAGCTTCTCGTTGGTCTGTCACACGTGGAGTTTTGCACTGCTCCTGGGTTTCCATTATAATTCCTGATGTGGAACCGAGTCTCTCATGGTCACAGCAGAGCTCAGATTGATTTTAGTCAACAGAGAAGCCGAAGAGTAATGGCTGCATGGAAAGAAAAGGAAAGCATTAGAAAGAAATGGGCTCATTTTGGAGAGGAAATGTGCAAGTTGCCCTTTAAGTGGAGTGTTGTCTTTGAAGAGCCTGAACGAACCATAAAACCAGCGACCCATGATGTTAATAACACAGTGTGAAGTGAATGTTGATGGTGCCATTACTCTCAAGGTTGTCCAAACAACACCTTCAGCTATTTAATGGAAATATATCCCCTCGAAAGCCTTTCTCCAATATAATCTCCGGTTTCCTTTCAGTTTCCTTGTGATAATTGGGGGAGTTCTTTGTACTTCTTAGGGGTGGGGTTGACTTTTAATTTCTTCTGATTTCTGTATTGGTCACAAGGTCTTCATTAGTTACTGATATTTAGTTTGAAGTTCAAACTGAATTCTATTTATTGTAGCTTTTTGTTTGCACTGACTTTTTCTCTAATAATGGTTATAGGACAAAGCTGAGACTTCTGGACCTGTGAGTTGTCACTTCTTCCCAGGGAACATTAAGTTATATCTATAAATATGTGATAGCCACATGATTTTTTCAAGGGGAAATCATGCCCACTGCTGGGCACAGTTGTCAGCAAGGTACTGGGCAAGAAAGCAGGTGGGAAGTGACAGTGAGGACAACAGATCTTCAGACTAATGAGCTCCATGCCATTCCTGTTCTTAAAATCTTTGGGGTTTTTGTCTATTGCCTCTTTTAGTGACTGATTTTTGTTTAGACTGAGGAAACTTTATTTACATCCATAATGTAAGTGGTACTACTGGATATAAAAAAATATTTGATCCTGTACTCATCTCATTTAAAATGTCCTAGGATCAGTCTCAGTATAAAATTGTTCTAACTTGTTGAAAAGTCACAAGTCAAAGTCACATGAAAAGTCAGTTTCCTGTCAAGGAAAGCTGGGAATATCAAGCCCTGGGCAACCTGGTCTGACCCCAGAGCTGCCTCTGCTTTGAGCTGGAGGTTGGATAGGAGCCTCCCGAGGTGCCTTCCAGCCAGTTCTCTTGTGATCCTATCATTTTATGAGGCCAGACACCATAGATACAATAGCAGGCAATTACAGGGACTGACTTCTCCCTTAATATAAAGGTTTCCCCCGACGTGCTGCACTTCAAGCACTCAGGGGATATTTCAGGACCATGTCTGAAACCTGCTGTTATTTTAGCCCTGTGTTTGTTTCTGTGAGTGCCATGGGTGACTTGTCCACAGCCCCAGAAAACCACCATGTATGTGGAAGCAGGGAGAGAAAGAAGGGAAGGAATATCAAGGAATCAAACACCTGATTGAGAACTCCCTTTAGAAGTCCCTTCTGGTGCAAATTTTTCTCATTCGCAGTGGAAAGTCCTCCAGAACTATTACTTATTTTTTATGTCATAGGGGAAATGTTTCCTTGTGGGAGTGGGGAAGTAAGGGCAGAGGCAAATTGGCTTAGAGGAAATGCCATTTTTCTGCAGCCCTGCTGCATCCGATAAATGGTCTTAGAGGAGTAAAGTGCAAATACGGAGTGCGTTTACTCTGCCAGATGTCAATGATAGGAGGCACCAGCCTGAAAACCCTGCTTTAGGCAGGGCCCCGGCTAAACCATGTCAGGATAAGTAATGGATAAAAAAAATGGCTATTTTTCACTAGGAGAAATCTTAATAGTAAGATAACAGTCCCCCCCTCACCTCATGGTGCTATAGATAATGATTTTCACCACAGGAGGAGATATATTTTATCTTGATAAGAGCAAATGTCAGCCTTCCGTAGAACACCTCATGTTTGTGAGCCTGATCAAAGAGGGATTTTTCTCTGATACATGGAGAAGTGTCTGGAAGAAAATAGTGGGTTTGTGTGAAGCAGCTGACAAAATACCCCTCTTTGTTTACTTAATTTCGTGTTTGTCCTGATATTCCCACTCTCCCTTTCCCATGGTTTGCCTGAAGCTGTGCCCTCGAGGGCACGCTAAGAGGCCCCCTGTAATTAGGCATGGCTTCCCTTCCAGTCGTGCTTCAGAAGAGAGCTCTGTGTGCTCGGTGCCTCTCAAGGCCCTTTTCCACACCCTGTCATTGCCTCGCCGCAGTCCAGGGCTCGTTTCCACTGCGGAGCAGCCGCGGGAGGGGAGGGAGGCCGAGGAGGCAGCGTCAGGTCTGGGGGCTCCAGCCACTCCGGACACACACACGGCACGTGGGGTCAGGGACACTGCAGCAGGCAGCTCTTAGTGGGCTGAAATAGCCTGAAATTAGAAAAACAAACTTCGCATAAAAGACAATGGAAAGAGGTTTCTTAACCCATTCCAAGGTTCGTTGGTGGGGCCCCCCACAACACAGGACCTGCAGAGTGTGGGGAAGAATGAGGGATGGGGGAAAGCAGCTGCTGAACTTCCTTTGTCACAGGGGGAAAAAAAAAATCATAAAACCCTACCTGTAATTTTCTTGAAGAAAACAGGATTAGGACCAAAAATAATTATACGAAATAACAAGAACAGTCATAATGTATAAAAAAAGCTTTTTATTTCTCCTTGCGTCAACAAGAAGGGAAGAGGAATTTTTGACTTTCAGTTACTCAGCTCCTTATCAGAAGTCTGAGTTGTTTCCTTGACCAGGAAGAAATCGGAGTTTTGATAATCAGAACTAACTCTGGGAGTTCTCATGGAAATACTGGAGTTCCCCTGTTTGCTGGGGGTTGTGTTTATTCCAGCATTTGCTATCTGCAAAACCACAAAAATTATAACCAGAGCCGTCCCCTGGGAATTGTGCTTTGGAGAGATTTAAAATGCTGAGAGTCAGAGATAAATTCTGGGTTTGCAGATGCCCCCTCCTTGGCAGAGTTCAGGGGCAGCTGATCAGGCCTGCGAGCAGCACGTGGCTCCACACAAGTTTGTGGCTGGAGCAGGGCTGTGCCAGGGAGAAGGTGGAGCAGGAGGACCCCCAGGAATGTGGCTCACACCTGCCCTGGGCTCTTAGGGTCACCTCTGACCTCTGGGAACTCTGCTCCTCTTGTGCTCAGCAGGGCATCTCTTGGATACTTCAAATAAGTACATTTGGGGGATTTACAGCACAGACAAGGGGGTCAGACCTTCAGCCTTGCTGGTCCATCCCCAAAGGCGAAAGGGTAACTAACTCGATGAGAATAATTTTATTCATGCTTTTGTCATCTATACATATCTCCAGACCAATACTGAGCTCTTCTGACACATTTCAGAGTCCTTTCCTACCAAGAGACAAGGTGGTCTTCAGACACTGGTTGATGTGGAAGACAAAAGGACCTAAATAATGGCACCATCGTGGGTTCACTGCATTTTTCTGGTTAATGTTCCCTCAAATGGGCACAATGAGGACGTGGAGGAGGAGGCTGCCACATCAAACAGGCGCTTTCTGAGCTGGCAGTCCTAGGCTGGCTTTCTAAACATAAACTCGCCCTTCTTTGTGACAGCCCTTACAGCGCAGCACTACCCTGCTTTTTTCCCTCCCAAATGAGACAGACCACTAGGTCATTAGTAGTGGCCAGAGTGGCGCAGCCCCTCAGTGCATCACAGCAGGGGACCAGTAAGATGATGGAGAAAATGAGGTTTCTGGCTTGCTTTGTGCCGAGGAGTGGCTTGCTGTCCTCTAATTGTGGCTACTGCTTTGCCAGACACTGAGGAACTTGGTTAATACAATGCAAATGCCACCTACGTGCCCCTCACTTGTGGAACACTATCCTTTGGTTTGCTGCCCTTTGAGGAGGTCTCAGTTGAGTCATTTAAGCCTTTTCTTCCCCCCTTTATCTTTGCTTTTGTATGACCACATTCTTCAAAGAAGTGAGTTCCAATTTAGGCACTGAGTTTGTGCAAAGCCCCAGTGTAAAAATGGGTCTTTGGAAAGAGCTTGACGTCAATGTTGAAGTGAAACTCAGTCTCGTCTCTTGGTGTGTCTGGACAAGAACCAGTGTCTTTGAGAGGTGTCGAGAGTGCACGTTATGGGCGAGCAGCAGCTGAGGTTTGAGCCTGTCAGATTCTCCCACTGACTCACTGTGAAGTCCAAAAGCCCAGGGAAAAGGGAAGTACCGTTCTGGGTGTTAATCAAAGGATCATAGAATCATGCAATAGTTTGGGTTGGAAGAGACCCTTAAAGTTCATCCAGTGCCACCCCCTGCAGGGACAGGGACACCTTCCACGAGCCCAGGGTGCTCCAAGCCCCATCCAATGTGGCCTTGGACACTTCCAGGGATCCAGGGGCAGCCACAGCTTCTCTGGGCACCCTGTGCCAGGGCCTCACCTCCCTCACAGGGTGCCCAGATTAAGCTTCCTTCTTAATCTAAACCTGCCCTCCTTCAGCTGAAGGCCATTCCCCCTCGAGCAGGAAACAATGCAGCAAATAATACAATACACTTTAGACATATATTTCAGTGTATTTCAAAGCACCTCAATTTTAAGTCCATTAAAGGAAAACAGAAAAAATGTGAATGAATGGAAGGGAATTTTATGGTCTTAAATCATCACAAAAGGCAAAAGTGATAGAATTAATAGTGACTCGAAATTCCACTTTTTAGATGGAAGTGTAAACGTGGACCAGAGGGAACTGAGTGATCAAGCAACACCTTGGTGGACCTGGCCGAGGTTCACAGGGCACAGTCACTGCTGTTTCAGCACTCATCCTTTCAAAACCAAGGGTCTGTAACTGAAAGCGTTACCCCTGCAAATGTTCGCGAGGTACTTGCAGAGAATGAAAGTGTTTTGTGGTCACACCTGCTGAATCAAACACCTTGCGGAAGGCATATTCCCACAGGAACACCCACCGCCGCCGCGACAGCGAGGGCTTCTTAAAGCAAGGGATATTTTAATACAAATTCCATGTATTTGATTACTGTCTTCTGCCACATGAGTCGCTCGCTCCGGCCCCGGCCCGCGCTGCCCGCCCGCCCCTCTCCCCACGGCAGCGCCCGGGGCTCCTCCGTCCCCTCGGCCCGGTCACCGCAGCGCCCGGAGGGACGGAGCCACCGCAGCCCGCCGCTGTCCCCTCTCACAGCCGCTGTCCCCCTCAGACCCCCTGTCCCCTCTAACCCCCGCTGTTCCCCCTCACAGCCCCTGTCCCTCCTCACGCTCCCTGTCCCCCACCAACCCAGGCCGGCTCCTGGATCCTCCTTAAGAGGCGGTGGCGGGGCGGGCCCCACCCCGCCCGGAGAGCGGAGCC
>VWZT01018929.1:21704-128152 GCA_013397055.1 Pachycephala philippinensis | reverse complement strand
GAGGTACGGGGGAGGCAGCGCGGGGGAAGCGGAACCGCGGGCTCCGTGCACAGGTCCCGCAGCTCCATCGCCAGCCGGGGCGGCGTGCGTGCCCGGCCCCTGTCCCCGCGGCTGGCACCGGCACGGGCACCGGCGGTGAAGCAATCGGCCATGGGAGCTGTGGGGAAGTGCGGCAGGGCGGCTGCAGAGGGAACATTTCGCAAAATGCCTGCGAGAGCAGCTTTTCTCTTGGGTCTGATGTGAGAGAAATGCCTGTAAGAGTTCCTGATCACAGCCTTCAGCAGGTTTCTGTTCGGTTACATTGGAGTGATCACGGATCAAAATCACGGAATGGGTTGGGTTGGAAGGGACCTCAAAGCCCATCCAGTCCCACCCACTGCCATGTGTAGGGACACCTTCCACTATCCCAGGTTGCTCCAAGCCCCGTCCAACCTGGCCTGGAACACCCTGGTTTTCATGCGGTTCCCTGTGCCTCTTTGGGACCAGGCTCCCACACTTGCAGGTGCAGCAGGGTAATTTGCCATGTCCGGCCTCTGACCAGTGCTGCTGCACCAGTGCAGAAGCTGCTGCCTCAGTGGTGGGACCAGTTCCTGTGCTGGTGGTCATGCACCCCAAGCAGCTCAGGGGTTTGCCCTGGGGTTTGTCCCCTTCCCTGGGGAGCTGGTGTGAGCTTCTGGAGCTCCCTGGAGCTGCTGGGGCTTCCCAGAACTTGTCCACAGGCACCTTGTGCCTTCCCTTTGGGGAAAATCCCTTCGGCCGCTTGAACTGCTGAGTCTGGAACTTGCCATGTGGATGATGGGATGCAGACTCCCGGTTAAAGCTCCAGCCCCAAGGGAGGAGCAGTGGTGTGGGTAGGATCTTAACTGCAACGGATGTTTCTGGCAGAAGATGCTGTTCTGCACCTCAGTAGGGTGAGATGCACATGAGACTATTGATGCAAGGGATCAGCTGCTTTGTGGTTACCAAGAGTTGTTCAGCCTGCTAAGGATTCCAGGCAGAAAGCATGAATCTAAAACTGATGTACTTATTTTATTTCCTTTTTGTTAGTGAGATGTTTTCAATATACAGTGTAGAGATAAATGCTTTCCTAGCACTGTTGTCTCTCCAAATTTCCACATTGGCCCTGTCCACCTTTTTGCACTCTCTTGTTCCCCTATGGCAGGAATCCATAACAAAAGAGAAATGCAAATATTGATTTATGCTTGAATAACATAAATGAATCTCCTCCTGCATGGCCAGTCAATCTGCACTGGAAAAACACCTGTTTGACTCTTGGCATCGTGCACTGTTTATGATTTGTTTTTGTTAAAAAAATTAGAAAAAAAGCCAAAAAAAAAAAGAAGTGGGGGGGGGAAGAAAAGTTATCCAATGCTGCTGTGTCACTAGGGTTGCATGCTTGGTTTCATCTTAACTTGAACATGTTCCATTGAACCTTGTTATCATGAGTATAATTTTCATGGCACTTTAAATAGGTTACGTTTTCCAGTTGGCCTAAACCAGCTAGAATGAGAAATATTTCAGGTTTTGGCATAGTTTTTCCCTTCAGTTCATGAATTTTCATCCTACAAAGGGGAAAAATAACGAGCATGGGGCGAGCACTGAGTATTTCCCTCAGAGGTATTCCTGCAAAGCCATTGAGCAAACTTCATTGACACTTTGGATAACCTCAGTTCTTCCTGACAATGCCAAGGGCTGAACCCAGTGCAGTGCAGCAATGACCTTCCAGCTGCACATTGCTGCAGGAATGATGGGAATGGCTCTGTTGGAGTGTTTGAATTGATGTGCAACATCCAGGGATGTGGCAACTTCAGTAACTTCCATGTAGGCTGGAACAGGACGCCGTTGGCAGTGGAACTGGAGACTTGGGAACTGTGAATTCAAATCACATGAAGTTAATTGAATGGCTTGGGCTGGAAAATACCAGGGATAGAAGCAAGCAGCATCCAGAGAAGGAGGTGTCTCCCCCTTGTACCCAGAAGTTCAAGTATATGAAAACTGCCTCCAAAATATGAGAAAATACTTAGTTTTCCATGGAAGATTTCTAGCTCAAGAGGTAAAAGCTCAGAGTGTGGTATGGCCTGTGGTGAATGTGTGGAGTTGAGAGATGATACTCGAATTTACTTTTTACCTGACACATAACACTGCTGTGGAGCAGTCTCCCTATTCTTCAGGGCAGCATCCGAGGAAGGGCAGTGGCCTTGAGGGAGCAAAACTGAATTCTTAACTAATTGTTTAGTTGACATTGATGGGCAAGTACATGTCAAAAATATTGGTGCCTTACAGTCTGGACATGATTTAAGCAATAAAAGCAGGTCCTTCCCTACAGCTCTGGTTCAGCTAGGGATTCAGCTTCCAGTTAAAGCCTGGGGGCCACTCAGGAGACACACTTTTAAACTGAGTTTGCAACTGTTCTGGTTTTATTTCATTTGTCTCTTTCTAAACAGAAGCTCCACATAATTTGTGGAAGGATTTCTCTTTGATTTCATGGGCAGAGGCAGCAGGATCTTGCTGTGAGGTGATGAACTCTTGTCTGTGTTTGCCGTGGCGCTGTGATATAACTGTGTCTCAGTGGTCTGAAAAACAAATCCCAGAACCTGCCTTGGTAATGGAAATTACCTCATCACTGCCCTGGGTTATAATAACGTGATGTAGTAACAGAATGCTTTCAAAAGAATTCTTCCTTTTTTAAAAGTAAGAAAAAAAGCAGCCCCTCACCACCTTGGTATTCAGACTTTCCTGAGGGTTTTAATTTACTGTTTACCTCAGAGAGATGACCCAAATTTCCTGACTGTACCAGTTTCCAGTAGCCTGTGTGTCAATGTCTGGAGCAGAGTTACTCAGCTCATGAGGCAGAGATGGGAGGTGGGTTCTAGGACAGGGGAAAGTGGTCCCCAAAGCAGGACCAAACAAAGCATCGACAAGCTTCCAATATTACTTTCTTTTATTTTTTTAAACAGATTATGGGGAAAGTAAAAGGAACTAGTGAACATTTAAACTTTACTCTAGTTTTTAAAAGTGAAAAATATTCTGGTGATAACTGCAAGTGAGAATTCATGGACTTTTTTAGAAATATCAATTAGTTCTTCAGCTTGAATGTGTTGTGGAGTTGTCCAAAGGCAGGTTGGATGGGCTTGGAGCAGCCTGGGCTAGTGGAAGGTGTCCCTGCCCATGGCAGGGGGTGGGACTGGATGGGCTTTAAGGTCCCTTGCAACCCAAACCACTCTGGGATTCTGTGGTGTTACATAGTATGACACAGTTCCTGTAAAAAATGAGCCCACAGTGTTGGTGAGGGGAAGATGTCAGCCATGTATTGATAGATGTACAGATTTGATTAATTTTCTCACACGGGTGCATTATGGGCTGTAAGCAGTGCTGCTTCCTCAGCCTGTGCTGGTCCTGTCTCAGCTGGCAGCTGTGCTAGGGGACACAGACGCTGCAGCTTTTTTTCCCAGAGCATTTCTCTTTCCCAGAGAGTGGGTTGTGGGGATGACACTTCCATCCCAGTTCATGCTTTTGCTGCTTGCTGGGAATTCCAAGACTCTCAGCACGTGTAGGGAAGGAAGTTTTTAGGATGTGGACTGACAAACAGCCGGAGTAGGAGTCAGCGTGGGAGTGTCCCAGACTCTTTAAGTGATCCCTGGAGGAAAAACAGGTGCTTCCGTGGTAAAATCCATGTGATTCTAAAGCGAGATCCCCCAGAGCACAGGGATGATGTGCTGGGAGTGCCCTTTGCTCTGTGCGAGGGGCAGAGTCCCTGGGGATGGTGTCAGAGCTGGAGTGGATCCTGCCTGTGGTCTCTGAGCTGGGCTGCTGTCCAAGCCCTCTTTAATTGTGATGGTTAATCTCCTTCCAGATGAGTGGTAGCACTGGTAACTTGGAAAGAAGGATACGGAGCTGCTTTTTCTCCTGAAAACAACATTACTTCAGCTGAGTATGCTGAAAGTGTATTTTTCAAAGTACAGCTTAGCCTGCAAACAAAAATCTTTGTCTTTCCATCTTTCCAGCTTCCCTAAATATGCAAATTTAGGAAGGAGACAGAAAATACAGGGTCAAAAGCTTCCACATACACAAGTTCTGAACTATTTGAGATCAGTCACATCTGTGGTTTTTTGTGGTTACCTGATAGTAGAGCTGTTGAACTGACTCATCTTTGATATTCATCTGGTATTTTCCTTAGAATGATTTCAGCATAAATCAGTAAGACTCTAATTTCTTTTCCTACTAGTATTATCAGTGCTCATATCCTTTGCCAAGATGTGTAGGAATGTGCACTTCTATAATAAATTATCCTTTTATATTTACTGGGATTATAAAGGCCCTTATTTGTGCACACACAGAGATCTTACAGTAAGATCTGTACAAGTGTGTATTTCTTGCAGTAAGTGGCAGTCCCAGCTCCCAAGGGATTGCATTTTATTAAACATGCTTGAAGGACAAGACTGATAAGTGGAATGTTGGAACAGATGGAGCTGATGGAATAAGAATTGGATGCACATGTCCAGGCTGTCTGATCCCGTCTGCTCCATGGCCTTGGCCAGACTATTAAATAGAAAGATTTGGCCTTACAGGTTCAGTGTGAGGTTACTTTTGATTTGGTGGTGCTTCCCCCCCTCCCCCCCATGTCTGTTTCTCAAGGGTAGAGATTATAAATAGGGTTTAATTCCTAAAACTGTGTTTGTCGTGCATTTAACTTACTGCGCTGTCAAATGGATGCTAAAAATAAATGCCCCCAAGCAGAGGTTTCATTCTGTCCCATCTCGGGGGAAAGCAAACAGCACCTGTGGGTGATTGCACTGAACAGGGAGCAGCTCTGGCTGTGGCATGCTCGATGGCTTTGCATGCTTCATCCCAAAAACTGTGCCTTTGGACCCCAGATGCAAAACTGGAGCTCTATGCAAAGCCAGCAGCTGCTGCCTGATCTGGCAGTCCTGGGAGAAACAGCATAGAACTACATTTTGGGGAGAAGGTGGTTGTAGACCTGTGGAATGTAATTAATTAGAAACTTTCTGGTTGATTCTCCCTGTTCTGTTTTTCAAAACTGGCCTATAATGGAGAATTTTAAAAGACTTTTGAGGCACATCTGTTCTTTAATTTCATAAATATGGGTGTGTGTTTAAGTGAACATTGCAACAGTGGCCGTCTCTTGTCCTAGACAATTTCTGTAAAATACAGAACCAGCTATTCATGTGCTGCTGTTCTGTTTGAATCCTTTTCCTCCTTAATCCATGGAGACTGGATAATGAGTTTCTAACCATAGCACTGAGTGTACCACCCTTTATCTCCTGATAAAGGCAGGACTCTGTGATTTTCACAGACATGGTGTTTTGGGACTGTTGTATTGTGAAGAGAAAGTGGTTTTCCCCATGTAACCAAAGCCCTACAGCTGAGACTTAAGGACAGTGCTGGTGAAAAACTTGACGCAAATGGGAGCAGGACCTTGTACAGCATCTAGGAGGAGGGCGCTGGGAAGCAGGTCCTGGCTTTCCCTAAATCCAGGGCATTTTTATGGGTTTGTGTTTGTTTCAGTGATGATGCTCTCAGACTCCCTGCTTTCCTCAGGCACTGTAAGGTTCCCATAGGGAGCTGCTGTGAAGCTTGTGCTGATGGTAATGAGAACCAGCTTTTTGCTAATGGCAAAGCCTGCCAACATCTTGCATTTCTCTGGCATTTTCCACTTGGAATAGCACATGTCCACACAGGCTTTCTTGGTGAGTGATTACATTCAGCTGGGACATGCTTCCAAGTGTTACTTTGCTTTTTATACTTAAATTCCTTTTTCCAAGAATCCCAACTTCATTAACTCAGTGTGCTATTCAATGAGCTCTTCAACTCCCCTGTGGCCTGGAGAACACAGGTTAAATTTTTATAAGGGTGTTTTTGATATAGAGAAAATTAGATTGGATATTATGAAGAAATCCTTCCCTGTGAGGGTGGGGAGGCCCTGGCACAGGGTGCCCAGAGAAGCTGTGGCTGCCCCTGGATCCCTGGAAGTGTCCAAGGCCACGTTGGACAGGGCTTGGAGCAACCTGGGCTACTGGAAGGTGTCCCTGCCCATGGCAGGGGGTGGCACTGGATGGGCTTTAAGGTCGCTTCAAATCCAAACCTTTTATGATTCTGTAAAATTAAATGGCTTCTTCCAAGGCATTAAGTCAAATCTGAATCAAAATCACCATCTGAAAGGAATGGTGTGGGCAGGGGAAGGTTGTTCTCCCCCAGCTGAGAGTGACCTTTACTGGCCACTTAGTGGCTGTTTTCATTTAACTGCTGTTTTGAGTTTAAACTCTCCCGCAAAGAGTTTTATTTAAACTGATGTAGTTCTCGTCTGACAACTTAGTGCTTTGACAAATTGACATTTTCTTTACAAAAAGTTTTCTTGAAAAGAGCTCGAACACCTGCACTGTGTAATCTCTGCCCTGTAACGTGTCAGTCATTTCCCTTTCACCACAGAGCCAACACATCCAGGGGTGTTTAATATGCTGAGAGAGAGTTTGAGTTGGCAAGGGAGGTAGTAAGCCCTCGGTGTCTTAAGAAATAGTTAAATTAGAAGCTTAGGTACTTTGGTAAGAGAGTAGTCATAGTTCATTTAAGTTTCCTGAACCAATCCTCTGTGCCGCAGAGAGGAGTGTGAAAGTCCCCCTTGTGTCCCTGATTTTGCAAAGCTCTTTTAACAAGGGGATATGTAAATTTGGGGTTTCTTCCTCCCTTTGCTGTCCTTTTACTTTTGAAGTCATTGTTTGTGGCTCCTTAGTGACTGAGAGTTATTGTGTCACACTCCTGAAGGCCATGTTTAAGTTGCTGTGTTTTTATGGGTTTTGTTAGTTCTGTGGGTTTTTTCTGCTTTGTGTAACCACTGATGGGATTAACCTCCTGGTACTGGAAGAATCACATTACAGTAAAGAGAAAATTATTAGGTTTTTGCTTATGATAGAGAAAATTTTCCAAGGATTGTATAAAGATGTTATTTTCAGTTTTAATCCATCTCCAAAGCCTTAGTTGGGAATGTTGGGCATCCATTTGTAGTGGCTTCAGTCCTTCCCTTCATCCTCTCAGAGCTTGGCTGTGTGGATAACAGTTATCTAAAAATGAAGTGGCACCTGATTCAAAGCTTTTTTCCTAAATCAGCAGGGATGGCACTGGAGCTCGTGCCACAGCTCGGCATTTTCGCGGTTGGCACGCTGAATCTATCCAAAATGGTGGGGCAGAAAATTGAAGCCCTTGGAAAAGAGCAGGAGCAGGATCCTGTCGGTGGGGCAGGGCTGGCAGAGCTGCCCAGGGAACAGAGAGCTTGGGGAAGTCGTGAGAGCCACGGCACAGAAAGAGGAAGGGGCAGTGAGGCGCCGCTGCCTGTGTGGTCTCTGGGCAGGAAGGTGCCACTGCTCACCCTCTCCAGCAGGACAGGAGGGTGGAGCAGAGCCCAGCCAAGTCTTGTGGAGAAAGTCAAACCCCCTGAGCAAATGCTTTGCCAATATGAGGTTGCCTTCAAACACAAGCTGGCAGCTCAGGAGCTGCTTGCTCCTGAGAGGTTGTGGCTGCCCCATCCCTGGAAATGTCCAAGACCAGTGTGGACAGGGCTGGGAGTAAGCTGGGATAGTGAGTGGCATCCCTGTGGGTGGAATGAGATGGTCTTTAAGGCCCATTCCAACCCAAACCGGTCTGGGATTCTGTGTAACAGCTCAGATCCAGGGCTGAAGGTTTGCTTGGCCAGGGGCTTGGCTGTGTGGGGTTTGCTCCAGGTCTGTCTTTGCTCAGCAGCCAAGGGTTGGATACAAGACAAAGACCGCTGTTATGGAAGTACTTAATCCCTCCTCTCAAAAATATAGTATATGCGTTGGGCATGTCTGTGTTTGTGTCTGTGTGTAAAACATATATTTATGTTACTTACTCAGACTCCAGCTTGTCAATAGCCATAAAATATTTCCATATAAATTTTACTTGCAGCATTTAAAGAGGCTGAAAAATGCCAGCGTCAGAAGTTTGTTCATGACTACTTTTACTAGAAAGTCCAGACAAATTTCCTTGAGTCACTCCAACTTTGTCATGCTTTAAGTGCTATGATCATAGAGACCAAAGGAAGTGCTGCACAATTGTCCCCTTCGCTGCAGACAGTGACCAGAGCTCGTGTTTGGAGTGAGGAGCCCAAAACCAGAAAGCTGAGTCACATTGTGCAGACATGATGGGTGGGAGATGACAAAAGACACCTTGTGTGTGCAGCCCTTCCTCCGGCCTCGCAGTGCCAGCAGCCTGGGTGTGCTGGCTCAGGCTACAGCCTGTGCCAAAATGCCAGCAAGTCCCCAAAATTGATACCAGTTGAACTGAAAAAGAATGAAACAGATATTGAAAGGAAATATTGACCTTGTGTTCAGCTAAATTTGTTTCACATGCGTTACCTGACCAGAAGGCAACTGTTAATTTTACCAGCTCTTTCCATTTTTAGCTGGTTTTGTTGATTTTTTGTGTGAAACCACTGCACAACTGTAGTGCAGAAGGACTGTCAGCTGCAGTTGAAGCCTGAGTGCATCAGGCATTTTTCATGTTGGTTTCTTCCCCCAAAAACCCATAAATACTTAAATAAAAGGTAATTCTAATGTTTTCCCTAGAGTTTTTGTTTTTAAATCGTTCCTACTTTACAGCAGGGAAGCAAAAGAAGGGGGAATGAAGGCATGGATAAGTTAAAGATATGTAAGAACCAAACCCCATGATTTTAATAGAATCTTTAAAAGGCATTGGCCCAGAAATACTTAGAATTTGGCTGAGCTTGGTGCTGTCCCCAAGGGACAGGGATGGATTTGGAATGGGATTTTTGGAGGCTGATTGTAGAGCTCTAAATCATGCAGCAGTTCTTTCCACGGTACTGGTGAGGCTTCTGGAAGGGGGATCCTGAGCTTTTGGCAGGCAGCAGCTCTTGACCACAGTGCAGCAGAGGAAGTGGAAAGTTTTCCCAATGCTCCAGGTAAGAAAGAAATGCAGGGGAGGTTTTTTCCTTCCTTTTCCCCTTTCACATGAACTTTAAAGGAACATAGTCAACAAAAATCTCTGTCCAGTCAGGTGTAGCAGAGATGTCTATCATTTAATTTTAGGAGTTCTTGCATAAATGTTTGCATTCCTGGCAAGACTTTGGAAGCTGCCACTGGCAGTGAGTTTTTCCATTTCAGCCTGGCTCTGGGTACTTGGGGCACCCAGTATCTCAAAATTTAAGTGTGAGCCTTAAGTTGGTTTTCCAAAAGTGAAAATACCTTTAAACAAATAACTGTAGAACATCCATGGAAGTGTCCAAGGCCAGGCTGGACGAGGCTTGGAGCAGCCTGGGATAGTGGAAGGTGTCTCTGCCCATGGCAGGGGGTGGCACTGCATGAGCTTTAAGGTCCCTTCCAACCCACATCATTCCAGGATTATATGATGAAAAGTTTAATTGTGGAATAACTAGGTTCCAAATTCCTAATGTACAGAAATGTTTGGCATTTTTCCATCTGCTTTTCCTAATTGCACTGTGCTCATAGTACATTACCTGCAGAGATGATCTTGAAATGACACCAATAATAGGTGGACTTGAGTAGTGCATTCTAATTGTTTTAGGTCTGTATCTTAATAATTCTTTTTCAATGAACTTCCGTCAGATTTTTCACGTTCTTCTTTGTTTCTTGGCCTTCTTGCTGGAAAACAAGTGAGCTGGTTCCCACATAAGCCTGACCCACGCAGTGGGGATTACTGGTCAGCTGCCTGAGGTTTTTTGACCGATTTTGAGACTCTGCCATCTAAACTCTGCCTTGTGGCTTTGATTTCTGTCGAAAAGGATGGTGACTGTTGCCATTTTTAAAGAGTATTCTTGGCATCTCTCAGCTGAGCTTGTTTTTTCCCTCTCAAGGCTGGTTTTTATTTCCAGTGTGATTTCAGTTGAAGTAAAATATGACGCTGGAGAACAGTTAAAGGTATTAACTCAAGGAGCTCTTTCGTTCCTGGAATAAATTAACTCCTTGCTTTGAATTTACTCAGTTCCACTTTGAAATCCTTCTGTGAGTTTGCCGTACAGTGAATTCTCATATGGCGACATGGGTTTTTCTCATAACCTCACAGGCCGTTGCAGTGAGTGGTTCTTGTTAAGTCTCCTTTGCGTAAGCAGGATAATTGTAACATAAACCATTGTGCCCTGAATCAGTTGACTCTTCCTCAGACCTGCAGATGGTGTCCATAGGGAAACTACAGCACTTGGCTGGGTTTTCTGTCCAGGGAATTTCCATGGCCAGCGTGACACAGGTGGGGGTAGTCAGGCAGAGATGCTTCCACCCTCTTGAATATTCCTGTTGGGGAGGCCATTCCTTGCGGAATGTAAGATAGGGAGGATGTTTTATTCTCTTGGATTGAATCCAGCCTAATTCAAGTTTATTAAAGGACCAGGTCTGATGCCCCTGACTCACCAAGCCTTGCCTCCTGTAACATGGAGTGTATCAGGGGCCTGATGATTTTGCAACTTCTGTCTTCCTCACTTTTGGCCTCTAAAGTAGCCAAAAGGAGGTACTTAAAGGAGATACTTTAAACTCCTGGTGATTGTTGGGATTTTTCCAGAGTTGCAGCCCTGCTAGAGTGTTTACAGCCCTCCTTCCACTGTTACTGTGTCAGCTATACTTTCAGTAATCGCTTACAGGCCAACAGGTAATCTTTAAAAAAAGATTCACTATCTTTTCATCTATTACCTCCCCTATTGCAGGAAGTCAAATGTGGTTTCCAAATCTTAAAATCTGCTGTCTAGCTATGCTGTGTCAACTTCCTTGATGTGCTTCACCCCACAGTGTCCTCCAAAATTGTGGTACAAAGGTTGAGCTTTTTGCCTTTCTGCTTAGAATCCTTCCTTCCACCCGTGCGTCCTTAGCAAGGCGTGGGGAGAGCAGTCATACAACTACAGAACCATTGGGGCTGGAAAAGGCCTGTGACCGATGCCCACCTTGTCAACCAGACCGGAGCACTTCCTTGGACACCTCCAGGGATGGGGTCTCCACTGTGGGCAGCCTGTTCCAATATCTGACAACCCTTTCCATGAAGAAATTCCTCCTGATGTTCAACCTCACAGCCTGGGGCCGTTCCCTCTCCTCCTGTCCCTGTTCCCTGGGAGCAGAGCCCGAGCCCCCCCGGCTGCCCCCTCCTGTCAGGGAGTTGTGCAGAGCCACAAGGTCCCCACTGAGCCTCCTTTTCTCCAGGCTGAGCCCCTTTCCCAGATCCCTCAGCTGCTCCTGGGGCTCCAGCCCCTTCCCCAGCTCTGTTCCCTTCCCTGGACACGCTCCAGCCCCTCAAGGTCTCTCTGGCCATGAGGGCCCAGAACTGGACACAGCCCTTGAGGGGCCTCAGCAGGGCCAGCACAGGGGACAGTCACTGCCCTGGGCCTGTGGCCACACCAGGGCTGGGACAGCCCAGGGCCATTGGCCTCTGATCTACCTGTGCACACCTGGGCTCATTTTTGGGTTCTGTCGCCAGTACCCCCAGGGCCTCTTCCAGCTTTCCAGCCCCTCTGCCCCAGCCTGGAGCTGCAGGGGGCTGGGGTGACCCAAGGGCAGGACCCAGCACTTGTCCTTGTTGACCCTCATCCCGTTGGCCTTGGCCCATTGGTCCACTTGGCACATCAGCAGAGCATCTACTTTTCCATTTGTGGTGGAAGTGGAGTGATGGATGCTCTACATGGAGTCAGAGGTAATCCTTCCTCCTTGTGTGGGAAGCCCTAAATTAAGAAATAACATTACAGTGATTTTCCAGGATGCTAGGCAAAGTCATGTAGAAACAGAGTATTTGTTATTTCTGTTATACAATCACAGGATCAATCTAAGCAAATAAAATGCAGTAATCTGATTTGATAGAAATGGAAGGTGACATTCATACAAAAAGCCTGAGTCATTACTTAGCTTATTCTCTACCATTTACTCCTCTCCTAATAGATTGAAATTTAATGACTGTGCTGGTGAGTCACACTTATTGTTTTTAAAATTGTTCATGTCTTTGAATTTTTAGGAAGAATTGGACAGCTTGATATAAACAACCTCCCTCTAATGATTTTTCTTACACTCATGAGGACATATTCTGGTGATGGTATTTATATTGGGCTGTGTTTGCTCATTTTCAGAGCTTTCCTGCTCGGTGGGACTAACTCTGGAGTAAGCTTGTGCTCAGCACGGGAAAAATCTCATTATTATTCTTATCTTTTGACATATCCTGTACAATTGAATTAACTGTAGGAATTTACTGAGAATGAAAATGTTCCAGTAATAATCCTTGTCAGTGTGTGTGTGTGTGTGTGCGCGCGTGTGTGCGTGTGTGTGGCTTCTGGTTGAGTTGCTCTGTTATAGTCGGTCTTCCAAGACAATAATCCCTTCTCTACTTCAGTCTGTCACCTCAAGTGAGAAAGAGCTGAGATCACAGAAGACTCTTGACTCGAGGAGGGATCCAGCTATCCACTGATAGCTTGGTACTGATGGTGTCTGAGACTGCCTAGCAATGAAACACCTTTGTCCTGACAGAAGTGGAGTTCACTTTTGGGTGAAAGTGAGATTTAGGCATTTAGGGAAAGGCTGGCTCTCCATGACAAGGTTGAGATTGGTGGCACTTGGAGAAAGGGAAAGGCTGTCTCTCCATGACAGGGCCAGGCTAAAGTGTGGTCGGTTTGCTGTGTAATTTGTAAACTTGGACATTGGCCAATAAAACAATGAGAATCAGAGGGTCATGGAATGATTTGGGTTGGAAGGGACCTTAATGCCCATCCAGTCCCAACCCCAGCCATGGGCAGGGACACCTTTCCCTATCCCTGGTTGCTCCAAGCTCCGTCCAACCTGGCCTTGGACACTTCCAGGGATCCAGCTTCTCTGGGGACCCTGTGCACAGGGAAGAATTTCTTCTGTATGTCGAACATAAATTTCCCCTCAGTCAGTTTGAAGCCATTCCCTCTTGTCCTATCAGTACAATTCCTGATACAGAGTCCCCTCTGGGTTCCTTGCAGGCCCCTTCACATTCTGAAAGGCTGCTGGGAGGTCTCCGCACAACCCTCTGTTCTCCAATTAACTTAATCTCTTCTTTGATTACCTATAATACACAGTTAAACAGTCTGGCCAGCTTAGTTAGTGTTGGTGGTGCTGTCTGTGAGGTGCTTTTCCTTTAGGAAGGAATGCTGTCAGCCCCGGCAACAGCACAGTCACAGATGGTGTGGTACCACCAGATATCAGGGAAACAAAACAATCTGTGTTGGTAATATCAGAGTGTCCTTGAAGATGTGTTTAGAGGCTCTGCTTCCCCTGCATCTGCCAAGGGCTGGACTCACCAGCTGCAGCTGGAGTGCAGGACTTTGTGTGTGCTTGTGATACAGCCCTTGAGTTAGTTACAATCAGCCTGGAGAGGAGGAGGCTGAGGGCAGAGCTCACCGGGGGCTGCAGCTTCTCCTGAGGGGCAGCTCCAATCTCTGCTCTCTGCGACAGGAACAGGACCCAGGGAATGGCTGGAGCTGGGCCAGAGGAGGGTTTTCCTGGAGATCAGGAAAAGGTTCTTCCCCCAGAGGGTGCTCGACACTGCCCAGGCTCCCCAGGGAATGGGCACAGCCCCAAGGGTGCCAGAGCTCCAGGAGCATCTGGACAATGCTCTCAGCGATGCGCAGGGTGGGATTGTTGGGGTGTCTGTGCAGGGCCAGGGCTTGGATCGATGATCCTTGTGGGTCCCTTCCCACTCAGGACATTCTGTGATTCTGTGAAGACTTTTCCATTAGGCTTTGTGGGATGGACAGTGTGTAGGGGAAGTGTTAAGCAGGATAACTTTGGGATCACAGCTCTATTTGCTGCAGATGTTTGGAGTAAACATTCTTCAAGACTTTCTTCATGGCTCGTGATGAGAGTAATTGGGATTGCCTGGTAGTGCTTTATTTGGGTCTTCTGCTACACTGCGATTTTTAGATCTACAAGTGTCTTCGTGTGCTTTACCCAAACTCCATGGATAATGTCGTGTGAGCTTCCAGAGGGTGTGGTGTAATTAACTGATTTGAATTAAATCCACTGTAAGGAATGTAAGTATTCAAGTCACGTAAACGTCTGCTTTCTCTTGAGATGTCCTGCTGGCTCTGGGAAGAGCATGGGTAGCTGTCCCTCTGCCAGCCCTGGGCCCCTGAAATGGCAGTGGGGCCTGTGCTCGGGTACCTGCCTGTGTTTATCACATCCTGAGAGACTCTGATTAACTCAGCAAGCTGGGAGCTCCCGTTTGGAGTCGCATGGCATGGGCAGGGCTGGGATGGCCGTGCTGCTGGTTGGGGCCGTGTGGGAACCCGGGATGCCAGGCTGCGTGTATGGCATGGAGCTCTCGTTGCTCCCTGGCCCTGCTGTCCCCGCTGAGAGCCCTGCCCGCGGCCCGCGCTCTGCGCCACTGTTGGGATGCAGTTGCTGATGACGTGGTCGCATTTTTGTCCGTCTGCATGATCCTTGCCTCATCCAGCATGGAGGGCAGATGGCGCCTGGGGACTCTTCCTGGCCCCGTAGACAAAAGAGACTGTTGTCTGCAGCACCATGAACGTGCTTCCTACAGATGTTGAAACAAATGGGGCGGGGGGGTTGTAGGAAGAGAGAGCGTGATCTCACGTCTGAGCCAGTTGAGGGATCATCTGGGGAACTGGAGCTCTGCCTTTAGGATGCAGGACATTAACTCGAACCAGGCTTTTCGTCCTGGGTCCAACCTGTTCTCTTGTTTCCCCAGACAGAACAGTATCCTTGGCGTGGTTTCGTGTATCCTCTCAAAACCAGTGTGGTAGTTGGCTGTGCACTTAGGGGAAACGTGTATTTTCTGGTTTTACAAATTTCCTCTCCATTACGGTGATTGGGTAACTCCTGTTGTTCCCTTTTCTGGATTGCCTTCCAAGTTGGCAGCAGTTCCTCCAGAACTGATATGGCTCGGCATGTTTACCATGATTCTCCAATGCTGAAGTCTTTCTTATTCACACTTCCTCAGATAAAAATGAATAAATAAAGCTGGGGTGATCCCTAGCCTCAAACTGTTGTTAGGGCTGGCAGGAAGTGATGGAATCACTGTCCCTGGAGGCGTTCAGAAAATGTGTGGGATGTGGTGCTTTGGGACATCGTTTAGTGATGGACCTGGCAGTGCTGGATTAATGGTTGGACTTGATGATATTGGAGGGTTTTTCCAGCCTTAATGATTGAATGATTAAAGAAAGGATATTGTAATGTTCTAGTAATCATAAAGAAACTAAAGTTGTAATGCCTTCATGTAGCTGCTCAAGATCAGAGGTTTGAGAGTGACATAAATCATCACTTAGCACTTATCCTTCCATTTCAGAACTGAGGATTAGGAATCATTCCATTGAGAACAAACCCCACACGGCTTCTTTTCACTTTGAAATTTCTGCTGATGGTTCAGGTCTGACTGTGGTCCAGCTAGATCTGAGAACTGATCCTGTCCAGCAGTTCCCAGGGTTTTTTAGAGATGCAGAAAGGAATAACCTCTGTTGCTTTGATGGTTGAAAACAATTCTGAAGTTGAAGGCCTCTGGTGGCCCCTGCTCTTCACAGAGTGCTCAGAAAGCAGTGGCTTATGGAGAGCCTGTTGAAGTCCTGCCAGCAGGTTTGCAGTTTGCCCCTCCAAGCCTCTGGAGCATCTCCAGACAGCCGGGGTGGCCGGGAGGTCACACACAGCCCCAGCTGGAATTCCCTTCCCGGATTTACAGAGGGCAGTATTGCTGCTCCTGCAGAGCTCACTATCCTAACTAGGATTGTAACGTGCGGAAGCATAAATACTACAATCTATTTAAGGAATAAATATAATTACTCTCTTCTTTTGTTTGTCTGTAGAGCTGCTAGAAACACTGGGATGACTGGAATTTAAGATACTTGATTCCTTCTGTTACCCTGAGGCAGAGGAAATAAGCACGAGAAATTTCTCCAGCTCAGGCAGGTAAGTACGTATACCTCCATAGCTTATGTGAAATTAAATTCTTGGTAAACAAACAAATTGTGGAAACCTTCCTAAAGAGTAGGAACTGATTTGCTCTGTAAAATATAGTTTAAAAGGAAAAGATTAATTTCAATTATATATTTTTCTTTATTTACTAGTTAAAGGACCTTTCATACTGAACTCTGCTCTGAAAAAAGGGGAAGCCTCTCCTGTGTGGGATTGAAATAGATACTTGGCAGTTGTCTTGAATAAAAACTAAGGCAAAAATGTCTATCATAGATCCTTATCAACACATTGTGGTAAGTAGCACTGAATCTTATATATCTACACCATCTTCTCTGATATTTAATGTCTTGTATAATGACTTCCCTGCTGGAAGTTACTGTAAATAAGCACATAACATTGGAGTTCTTACTATTTCCTTCAAGAAATGGTGGGTGTGTCTGGCTTTCTTCCTTACAGTGCAGTTTTGGGGGGAGTGTTTGTACTCTTTTCCTTTTCATTAGTATGAATGGAGGGATGAGTTGGCAATTTGGGATATTTAGATCTTAAACTGGCATATATCAGTAATGTTGGTTCAAAGAGAATCCTCAAAATGTATCGTGCAAACTCTGAGTGAGATGACCTGTGCCATTCAGCAGCACACTGTGCCCCTGCTCCCCTTCCTCCTGCTTTATTCCAGTGTTCCTGCTGCATCCTTGTCCCAGCTGTCACACCCTTGGGATGGCAGTGGGCCAGTGGACCCTCCTGAATGAGCAAAAAACCAGTTCAATACAAAAATGACAAAAATTTCTTAGGGAGAAATCCTTCCCTGTGAGGGTGGGTAGGCCCTGGCACAGGGTGCCCAGAGAAGCTGTGGCTGCCCCTGGATCCCTGGCAGTGTCCAAGGCCAGGCTGGACAGGGCTTGGAGCACCCTGGGCTAGTGGAAGGTGTCCCTGCCCATGGCACAGGGTGGGGTGAGATGAGCTTTAAGGTCATTCCAGCCCAAACCATTCTGGGATTCCATGGAAGGGTTAGAAAATCCGTTCTGTGCTGTTGGAGCTGGCCCAAGGTGAGCTCAGCCTGTGGAAGTGTAGAAGTAGGGACAAGGGAAGGGGGAGGGAAATGGGAGCAGAACTGCCCTTTGTGGGGCGAGCCCGTGGCTCAGCAGCTGCTGAACACTGGGATGTTCACACGTAGCTGTGCTGGAAGTGAGTTTCCAAAGCAAACACTGGAATGGCAATTCCTGCCCAAGCTGAAATCTGGAGCCACGCTGGGCGTGTTCCTATCAGGGGCTTCTCGTAACAGCGCCGTGCTGACTGCAGCACCAGTGAGGTGTCCCCAGAGATAGCTGCCACACACTTGTCAGAATGTGCTACTTTTACATGGCTAAAAATACTCCCTGTGCTTCCTAGAAGTGATCTCTTATCAATGCTGTGGTTTGTGCCCCATGCACTCACATCCTCCACACCAGTGTGCAGCCAGCAGATGTCAAACTGGCTTTTACTCCCTGCCCAGTCCTGTGAAGTGCTGGGAGGGAGGACAAACCTCAGGGTGATGTCTGTGTTAAAACAATACAGACTTAATTCCTTTCAGCATCAGTGCCCTCTCCTGGATGGATTGCTTGGAATGATCTGTACCTTTATGGGAGAGGTCTCTGAGGCACTCGGTTATATTTTATTGATTCACTCACATAAAAGGACTTTTTGATACCAATAATCAACAAAATGGAGCTGTCCTACATATATAATATAATGAATAAAAAGTGTGTGTAGTAAATATAGTTACAGCTCTCTGGGAATGCTGAACTGTTGCTGTGGGAATGTTGCTAATTCCAGAATCAACACTGTGCAAGAGCTGATCCTTTAATTGCTTGGAAAGTGAATGGAAATCTTTGAAGTTTTTTAATTTGAAAACTGAAATCCCTTGGAAAGTTTTACTGAAATTTCAAAGAGTCAAGGGCAGCAGGCTCACATCAATGCAAAAATCTTGGATTTAAATTAAATTTGGCATTAAAGTACTCAAAAGGATTCTGCATTTTCCAGAAGTCCTTGTGCTAACTGTTGCATGTTTTCTGATTTTTTTTTTTGTTGTTCTCATTTCATGAAAGACTCTGAGGTATGAATTAAGATGTTCAGAAAGCTGCTGCAGGTGCAGACAGAACTGACTATACCAAAAATGCAAAGAATTTAAGCATGTAATACATCTTCATTTACTTTGATATGGGGATAAATATTACCACAACGGAAAAAATCACTTCAAGATAAAATTCATGTGTTCACAAAAGTTTGTCTTAATTATAATACCCTGTGAAAGAGGAGCATGGACTCCATGAAAATCAATTACTTAAGTAAACAGGCAAATATTTTCGTTTGTCCAGCCCCATTGTTAGCTCAAGTGTCCTTAACATGAAGGAAGGAAACCCATTTAATACTTGTGCAGTCTGCCTGTGGCAGAGCCTGCTGACTGCCTGGCAGCCAGAATGGCACCAACATTGGTGTCCTGGTGGAGCTCCGCTCTGTGACTCAGCATTCTGGAATATTACAAATGTGGTATTGAACACATGCAAATCCCTGCCTTTCTGGGCACGTCCGGAAGGGCGGCAGGGAAAACCCGCCCGTGTTACCGGAGATCGCGGGGCTCGTCCCAGCCCCTGGTGGGAAAGGGGTGGTGTTCGTGTGCTCACTAATGCAGGGACATCTAAAACAGAGCAAAGCAGATAATTAGGGAAATTTTACTGGGGGGAAGGAAAGCACTCAAAGGTGAGAGAGGAACAAAGGAGGCAGGAGCAGGAGTTGTAAGAGGTGGAGAGCTGAGGTCAGGTGTGAAAACAGGAGACGCTGAACCATGGCTGTGCAGTCATGGAAAACCTTGTGGGTTGAACAGTGAACACTGTCCACCCAAGTTTCCGTAACTCAGAAAACTCACATTGAGGCAGGGCACGGTGAAAACTTTTTGTTTTTTCTCTCTTCCTCTCTAAATTTATGGAGAAAGAGGAAATGAAATGAAACACATGTGAGCATGGTCACTTTGGACAGTGTGTTTTAGTTTTAGAATCCCAGAACGGATTGAGTTGGATGGGACCTTAAAGCCCATCCCACCCCAGTGCCACGGGCAGGAACGCCTTGCACTGGAGTTAATTGTGAGCTTTTGAAATTTGTAACCTGTCCTAGATTTTTAAAGGAATGTCGATGTTGCTCCTCTCAGTGTTGCAATGTTTAAGTGATTTATTTACCATCGTCTGTTCTTCAGAAGTACTTGAGGAGTTTGTACAGATTTTTATCAAGACTTAAGGTGAACGTAAGTCACTTGAGAAAATGCAGCTTAGTCATCTAAACTAGCAAGGGCTGGATTTGGGCATTCAGAGTCAATACACTTATCACGGTGTTTTCAGGGGGCTTCTTCAGAACTCCCTCTGAAAATGTAATAAAAAAATACTTCTGAAATATCGACATTTAGGCCTTTTGATCTCCTTAGAAACTAGACCCTAAGTGGAAAATTGCCCTAATTTCCGCTTGCACTTAATTTGCACAAAAAACATTTATTTTGGTGTAAGAAGAGATGTAGACTTTTGAGCTTCCTGTGTGTATCTGTGTATTTTTTTTTTTTTCCACTAAGAGGGAGATTGTTTATTTCAGTAGTGGCAAATTTCCTCCAAGTGTGTGACTGTGGCCAGATATTAACAATTGTGTATAACTGTAATCCTCAGTGTGTTGTTTTGGGTGAGGCACAGGGAAAGAAGATACTGCTTTTCTGTTTTGCCAGGCCTCTGTGTTCTCACATGCCTTTTAGAGGATCCCAGTCTTAAACCAGACTTAATTTTCCTGGCAGTACAACAGCTGGAATGACGGAGGTTGCTGCTTGAGTCAATAAAAAGCAATTTTTGTGATGGCTTTAGTAAAACAGTTATCAGCTTGTAATAGAGGTAGTGATGATCTCTGTGCTGCTGGGAAGAGAAGAAACTGGTAAGTGGTGGCTTGGCCTTGCTTTGATGGTAGGCATATGAATTCAGGCATATAAGTTTAGGCATAGGGGAGATGCAAGGAAATTACTTTACAGAGTGCTTGTTGTCAAGGAGTATCGTGTTGTATCCTCCTCTTCCAGCCAGAGATGCGGGACACCAGAATTGCACATGAATTTCACCTATCAGCTGAGAACTAAACCCAGCACGCCCATGTCCCATCCTTGTCACATAATTATAACTGCTCGTCACTGCTAAATGCTCAGTGATCTCTGATTTGTGGTCTCCAGCGAGGACAAGCTCTTTCTTGACAGCTGAGAGAAAGGAGGAGGGTGGTGTGTTTGTACTTTGGGCTGTTTCTTTTAATTACAAGGTTGGATATGACAAAGGAAATGCTTCAGTCTGGATGAAGAAACTGAGGCCAATTGTGAAACCAGCTTCATCAATGTGACATGTTTGGGAGATAATAAAATAGGGAGATAATAAAGCAGCTTTGAGCATTTTCAGGCAGCAAACTGAAAATAGGGGGCAGCGAGAGCCGGTGGTTTCTGGAGAGTCACAGCTTGTAAAAGCTCTTGGGGCAGGGTAAATGACAGAACTGGGGTGACTTCACATGGTTGTGTTCCCAGCCCTTCCCAGATACCCACGAAAATCCCCGTTTACCCCGCTGTGAGGAAAACTCTGGACTTTTTTTTTGCCCTGTGGCAGAGGCAGAAATTTATTCAGGGAGAAGTCACATCCTCCTTCCCGTTCATCCATCTTGGAAGCTGCAGTGCAGAAGGTGATTGATGTCACTCAGTCATTGGGATGTCCTCATGTCAGCCCATGGAAGGCTGTTAAATAGGTGTTGCTCCTTAGGAACTTTGGGTTCCCACAGCTGAACTCTCTCTACTGGGTCTGATGCTTTCGAGGTGAGCAATGTCCCGCTGGGAGTATCGGGAAGAGTCTGAATTCCCCTCTTCCTGTGCTTGCTGAACCACTTGCTGTGCCATGACGGTTTCAGTGCACCACAGTTGGCATTGCCACACTTTCCCCCTGCCTGCTGACTTGGTCTTGGATCCAGATAACTCCTGTAGCTGCCAGGGGAAAATTCCAGAGCCAGGCAGACAGTCGTGGCCAGAGCCTCCAGCAGCTGGCGCAGCGTGGGGGTGATTACAGCCAGATAAGGCTGATGAACTCGGTGTGTGGGTCAGGCTGCAGTGAAGTCACCCCTGTATCAGTGTGGGCATTGTCTCCTGGAGCCTTTGCCGTGGGCATGTGCCGTGCCTTCGCACACCTCACGCTTCTGCAGGAGCTGTGTTGGTATCACTGGAGGTGCTTTTTAATGAGTCCTGACTCAAGTGCCACTTAAGTACTCACAAGTCACTTTTGCTGTCTTTCGACTATTAGTTTTGGCTTTCTTTTTTTTTGAGAAAGTTATATGTAACCTATAAGATATTAACTTTTTTCGTTATTTGTTTGAGAGGGATCCACTTTGGCTCAGGTCTCTGGGTGTGAGCTGTAAGCGCAAAATAAGGAGGCATGGCTGAAACAACCAGTTCTTTTTAAAAAAAAAAAAAAAAAAAGGCAATATCCAGATGGAAAAATAGCAAGAAAGCACCAGGCAGAGCCTGAATAAGCATGTCCCATAGCAAGGGTATTGTCTATGATTTTAAATAAATTTCAGTGAATTTCCTGATGGTGGCCTTCTCCCTGGTTGTTTTGGTCCCAGTGACTGATAGGCTGTGTTTATTTTAATGTACTTCACAAGGCTGGTGGGTGGTTCGGAAAAGACAGAAAATATGCAATTGTGTGAGGCCTAATCCTGGCTTTAATACCTCACATTTCCTTCAATCTCTGTGTCCCTATAAAGCCACTGTTGGCTGCCCTGCAGTCTGCACTGGTGATTCTCAGTGGTATCCAGCAGGTTGGTCAAACTTCGGGCCATGTAGATGAAGCAACAGTAGACCTGAGTTGGTGACCTCTTTTTATTAATGCTTTTACTTTTTGCTTCCTAATTTCACATCTTTTCCTACTCCCCTGGCTTGTTGGGGACACACCTGCTCCTAGGCAGGCAGCTCCTGCTGTGTGTTTGGGCTTTGCAGGAAATGGGAACCTTCAGAAAGTGCATGGAATGTGCTGGTGACTGTTTTAACAGCTTGCTTTGCACCTTCCTTACATTGTCTTGAGGGTACTTTCACACTGAATATTGATGTGTACCAGAAGGTACAGCACCAACTCTACCCCTTGCGTGTGCAGTGTGCATTTATCTGCTCCAGAACACAGACTTTGAAGTAATTCCTGCCATTCTTTTTAGCAGGGGAAGGCAATTACCAGGCGAAGCTGTAAAATAGCCCGTTTTTATTTTTCCCTTGCTGTACCCAGTGGTTCCTGCCTGACTAAATGCCTCGGAGCAGGTTCTGTGGTGAGGGGGAGTGTTGTTGGTTGAGATTAGTAGGTGTGGCTGCAGGAAAATCCAGCAGCCCCAGTGCAGGTACCTCTTGGTAAAGCTCCAGGGTGCAGTTCAGCTTTAGGATGCTTTATCCAGTATGAGTTTCCCTTACGTTTTGACTGGGTGATTTCTCTCTCTCTGTTTTTGGACAAAATTAAACCTTATTTTGATAGATGGGTTGTTTTTTTTTTTTGTTTCTGGAGCTTAATCACTTCTCACTCTCTGACTTCCAGGTGGAACACCAGTACTCACACATATTCACTGTGACAGTAAGGAAAGCCACAAATGTCACCAAAGGAGCCATTGGTGACATGCGTGAGTATTTCTCTTTCTATTTTGCCTTTCTTCCATGAGCCTATTGCTGTGGGCAGGGGGAGATGGTGACACATTGTGCATTAAATGGTTGTTAGTGGGCTGGTGGTGGGTTTGTGTCTGTCTTGTTAAAGCCAGGGCAGTGTCCCCGTGTCACTGCTCACTCTCACTCAGAGAGCAGATCTGCCGCTCCTTCTTTCCATTGATCCAGAAAGGCTGAGTGAGTTGTAAACGATTTGCCTCCAAGCCAGCAACACCTACAATTAGCTTTTTGGCTCAATCAGAAGTGCTGTGTGAGTGCAGTGAAACTGGAAATTGCTGCTGCCTCACAGGGCTGTGGTTTGGTGGGGGAAAGAGCCCAGAGCTCCGCTGAGTCAGTGCAGAAAGCAGAAAAAATGTAAGGCCATTAGAAAAAACCTACCCAAATGGATCAGCAGATCTTGTGGTAGGGAGATGGATGACACCAGCACTTCTTCCTCTTTCTGGGAGGCTGCTGAGCCTCTGGACTTTGCAGCTGAACAGGAAACCACTAGGAAGAACAGCTCTGCTCTGCTCTTAAGGGGGGAAGAGGGAGAGAGTATTGGCTGAATCTGCAGAAAGAATATTCCTGCTTCCTTGGGTCTGACTGCTTTGCTGCCAGGCCATCTCTCCCTTTTCCCAGTGCTCTCCAAGGCTTGCAGGCTGGGGCAGGGAGGATGAGTGTGACCCTTGGCTCCAGCTCTACCATCAAGCTGATTGGACAAACGAGTGTTTCCCAATTCCTGGAAACTACTTTTGGGTCAAACTACAGCAGCTCCTCTGAGTCACGGCTTTGCTTCAGGGGGTTTTCATAACTGAAGTCTACTGTTGATGCTAAAATTGCAGGAGGGATACTTGAAAGGGGAATATTCAACAGCCACAAGTACAAGGGAAGGGATGGGAGCCCTGGCAAAGGGGAAAAAGGGAACTGGGAATCTATCTGACATCCCCTGTGGGATATGGGGAAGGAGCACAGAGAGTGGNTACATATAGTGGTCTTTTGATAAGAAGACCTCAGGAAAAGTGCTGGAAGAGTGGAACAAGGAGCCCGTGAGTTTGTGTGTGTGTAAGAAGATGAGTTAAATGGAAAGACACAGGTTCTACACAGGTTCTTGGACACAGGTGTCTGTCATGAGACAGTGGGGGCAACATGGGAAGGGAAAAATAAGGGGTTGAAATGGGGACCCCATGATATGATATTAAAGGGAGACGAAAGGGTGACAAAAGCCAGGAGATCATGGCAACTTTTGTGCACCAGAGCAAATATGGTGCTATAGTATAAACTTCAGATATTATCCATCAATATAATTGTAATTTTTTTCTAGAAAAAACCCTCTTATCTTAGCAAGTCATCAAAATCAAGAAGCTGCTCAGGAAGAACGTTTTATTTTGATAAAACCTGCCAGAGTGATGCTCTAGGGCCACTGAAACCTGCTTGGCTTCTTGTCTGAGGCAGCTGCCAGACCTCAGTAGACTGAGGCACCCCCAGTCTGCGGCATCTCTGGGTGAGCTTCCAAGGACCCAGGGCTGGTCCTTGGGGTCCTGGCAGACCCCCAAAGTGGGAAAAACGGATCGTTGCTTCTTTTTTTTTATTTTGGGAAAATTAAAAGTGTTTTTATTCCCTGTTGTTGGAGCCTGGCAGCTACTTGATCAAACGAGAGGTTGTGTTAATTACTATGGGGAGGTGCTTGAAGCTGTGAGTGGGAAAGGGCCTTTACAGTTGATTGTGCCAACCTATATATATGTATATATATATCTGTATATATATCTTTGTTTTATTTGATTTGCCAAAAATGAAATTTGTTGAGGGAATTGCTGAACTTTTCCATCGGGTTTTTTATTTCAAGGATAGGAAGGTGGCTGTGACAGACCATGTGTGAGCCCTGGTTGGGGTGGGTGCCTGAGTGTTGCTCTCCCCTCATGGACACTCCCAAGCTGTTGACTCTTCTGGGGTATTGCCCCTAATTTTTTCTGTTGTTGTTGCTCCAGGTTATGAACCAGAGATGCTCTGGGAACAAGAGAGTTAATTTTACATTGTGGAGTGATGGAGGCATGGGGGAACATGAGGGATTTTGTATGTTTTGCTGTTTTTCCATATCAGCCTTTCCAAGAGTTTCTGGAACAGCTCTGAGAAATCTGAACAAATCGAAGTTTACGAAATATGCTGAAGTGCTTTGTGTGATATTTTTCATCCTGAGGCTCTGAACTCTACCTGTGCTCAAGGAGTTTTAGCTATCAGGTCTGGTGTGTGTGGTGCCCCACTGCATGGGTGGCATGGAGGCCCTGACTCCTCTGGCATGGCCATCCACAACTCTGTCTCCTCGAGCCCAGGCTGGGCGGATAACCAGAATTTCTAGAAAGTTTTCCAAGATTTCTTGAGCTCTTCATGAATGGGCAGTGTAAATGGTTGTGTCATCCTCAGACTGTTTTGTCATTCTGTGAATTTGTGTGGGGGGGTGGTAAATGAGATTTCCTGTAAGAACTCACCACCCAGGATGGTGGGGAGGGGGCAAAAGAGGTTTGAGGACAGACCCTTTCCTTCCCAGCAGTTCTTTATTTCAGGTGTCTGCCCGTTTACTGTTGCCTCTATAGAAGTCCTTCCTTCACTGGTGTCACTCGTTTGAGTTTTACTGTCCCTATCCGGGTGACTCCCACGCCCTGGATACTGTCCTGTCAACATCCAGGTGATGCAGCCCTAGCTTTACAAAGGTTTAAATCCTGCTTTGGAGGCTGCTGCTCTGGGAGGTGTGCTCAGCTCCTTTGCAGGCTGGAAGGTTTGTGAGCTGAGTAAGTGCAGCAGATGTGTGCTGGCTGACCTTGGCTGGCCGCTCTGTCACTCCCTGTGTCAACAGGACAGGGTGAGAACATGACGAAAGGGTCAGCATGAGGACAGGGACGTCTCTCACCTCTTACCCACACAGGCAAACAGGCTCAGTTTGAGGAAATGACTGTCATTTATTGCCAGTTAATTGTAGCAGAGTAGGATAGTCAGAAATAAAGCTAAATTCACCTCCTGTTGTACACCTTTCCTGCTGCATCCCTGTACCAGCTATCAATGGGATTGGAGTCAGCCACTGGACCCTGCTGAACTGGCAGAAACACAGTTCAGTGAAAAAGAAGACAAAATAATTTATTAGGAAGTAATTGTTCCCTGTGAGGGTGGGGAGGCCCTGGCACAGGGTGCCCAGAGAAGCTGTGGCTGCCCCTGGATCCCTGGGAGTGTCCAAGGCCAGGTTGGATGGGGCTTGGAGCAGTCTGGGCTAGTGGAAGGTGTCCCTGCCCATGGCAGGAGTGGTATGAGGTTTACAGTCCCTTTCAACCAAACTATTCTAGGGTTCTGTGCCCCTGATGTCCAAAACCTGCCACATAAAGCTATTACAAGGTGAAATATCAGAAAATCTGCATGGCTTTGGTGAGGATTTCATTATCTTAATTGCTTAGCTTTCTGCTGATTGCAGACCTTGTAAAATCACTTCTCTGACTGGACCTCTTGAAAAAGACCTTGCCTCTGGTCCAGTGAGTTCTTACATAGTAGATGTGTAGTTTTGAGTCTACTTAGATGCCACCCAAACTGTAGAGCCTTTCCTTACTTCCATGACAGTATAAGAACTTGTAGGAAAAAAGACCAGAGTCCCAAACTGCAGCATTGTGGAAGAGAAGTGCTTGCAAACTGGGTCTCCTTTCCATAGCATCTCTCCCCTTCTGGATTTTCAGGGATCTTGGTGGAAAACTGGGCCAGAGGAAGCACTGTAAAATTTGTCTTCTATCTTTAAAGGTCTATTTAAGTGTACTGGCTTTCACAACAAATGGTGGCATCTACAAAAGAAACCAGTTGTGTGACTCTGCCCTTAACGATCACTAATCTTGCTTAATCCTGTTTGGGATTTGCAGCTTTTCCTTGCTTCATCTTCTTTTGGTGCTGTGGTAATGAACAGTGTCATTCCAGGTATTTTTAGGAAGAAATTCCCTTCTTAAAAATGTTTAAAGTTTGATAGCTCACAGCAGTGGTACTCAGCTTCTGTCCCAGGTGGTGTCTACCCTGTTGGAATCAAGGATTCATTTCCACCGCAGTTAAACTGCTCAGATAAACAAGTGCTGGGAGCAGTGCAATCACCAGAGCTCAGCTCTGGTTGCAAAACTTGCCCAAATAGAGCTGGGCAGCAGCTCCTGAGTGGCTCTTGGCATGGTCAGCCCATGTCACTGCAGCCAGCTGTGGACATCCCCCCAAGTCCAGGAGATGCCCTTCCTCATTGCTTCCTGCGTCTCCAAAGGAAACCGGGATGGGAGCACACCTTTACCTGTCTGGCCCTGGCTCTGGGATCTGGGAATGAGGAAGGGATGTCCAGCATGCACTGTTGGTTCCTCACAGCCCTGTGCCCTGGGGCTGTTCCCTGTGAGCCAGACCTCCTGGGGTTGAAACTGGCTTGGTTAAACGTGAGGCACGGCAGTCCAGGCAGGTGTGAGCAGCGTTTTAAACCTGGCCTAGCTGAAAGGGAGGAACTGGAGATTTGCCTGCTTGTATTATGGTTTGTGTTATTGAGCAGCTCGTGCTTATGGGCAGCTCATTCAGGACTCATCCAGCTGTTCTCTGGACCACAGCTGGCCAGTCCTGCACCCTGAATTAGCTACAGTGCACTTACCTGTCGGAGTGCCATCAGATAAGGCTCTTCCTGCAAGGCCCTGGAGCAGGTCCTGATTTTTGCAAGGGGAAAACAAGCCAAACTGCTCTCCTTTTCCAGACTAACAGCCTGGGAAAAGTAGGTCAGAGTTGGCCAATCCTCCACATCCTACAAGCTGCATGTGCAGGTCTTCATGTGGCTGAAATATGGATCCATAAAAGACGGATAAAAGAAAAAATCTTAAATGAACAGTGCTAGTGCTAACAACTGCTCAAGATGTCTACTGCAGATCTCAGTCTAACACTGAGGCAACCAGCTGCTAGATTTCAGTTTCCTTGGCACCCCCAGTATCCTTTCCCTTTGGCAGGGATAGCCAGTGCTGGGAGGTGGTAGTCATATTGGAAACAGAAACAGGCTCACGTATTCCACAACGAAACTGATCCAGAAAATGCTGCTCTTCCCAGCTGCAAATGTATCGTTTTGGTGAGAAATTCTGGCTGTGAGTGCTTGCCATGGAGTTACTGAGGGGGCATCTGTTTCTGTGAGAGGTTGGTGAAAACTTGTTCCCATCCTAGAGGGAGCTCTCCCATGAGTCCGGTATGTGTGACCAGCCCCAGAGTTCCGTGGTGGCTGGGAGCTGCTCCTGTTCCATGTGCTGTCCTGTCTCCAGGCAGAGCTTCCTGGTGGGGCTCCCCTCCAGGACCTGTGGACACCACTGTTCCTCCAGTTTGAGCCTTTCACTCTCTCCATTTAGGAGGAGGCTCCCTCTGTTTATGCCATTTGTCCCTTGTCATAATTTGACTTTTTCTTGCTTTCAATTCTTTTCCCTCTCATCCCCTTTCCCAGGAGTGGTTGGAAGTTGTGTTAGGGTTGGGCTAATGCCTGATCCAAGGGGGAAATGGGAAGAACATCAGTCATAGTGAGATGTAAAGGAAAAATATGAACAGGGTAAGAATGTGACACTTCCCACTGATCCTGTCCTCTCCTTGGCTGCCTTCAGTGAGTCTCCCTGAGCTGGATGTGCCTTTGGGGTAATCAGCTGTCACTGAGTTTCTCTTGCAGAAAATTCACTGCTTTTCCTTGAATCCACATAGGTCTTCCCATCCACAGCTCCTTGGGTAAGGAGTTGCACAGGTTGCTGCCTGAAGGAGACTTTTAATTAGTTTTGAAAATGTTTTCTTAAAAGCATGAGCTGAAGAGTCTGAACTGGGGTCAGTTTGAGGCCCTTCACAACAAGAAAGATATTAACAGGCTGGAGCCAGGGAAGGGAACAGAGCTGAGGAAGGGGCTGGAGCCCCAGGAGAGGCTGAGGAAGCTGGGAAAGGGGCTCAGCCTGGAGAAAAGGAGGCTCAGGGGGGACCTTGTGGCTCTGCACAACTCCCTGACAGGAGGGGGCAGCCGGGGGGGTCGGGCTCTGCTCCCAGGGAACAGGGACAGGAGGGGAGGGAACAGCCTCAGGCTGTGCAGGGGAGGCTCAGGTTGGACATCAGGAGGAACTTCCTCATGGAAAGGGTGGTCAGGCCTTGGCAGGGGCTGCCCAGGGAGGTTTGGAGTCCCCATCCCTGGAGATGTTCAAAAACCATGTGCATGTGGCACCTGGGGACAAAGTTTAGTGGTGAACATTGTGGTGGTGCTGGGCTGATGGTTGAGCTCGATGATCCTGGGAGATCTTTTCCAACCTTACCCATTCTGTGATTCACCATCTGGTACTGCCTTGCATTTTGTAGGATTCCAGCTGTCCCACGGATCTGGCTGTACCAAAGAAAAGCTCTTACAACTCAAGAGTGTTCATTTACATACTTCTGACTGCATGTGTTCTGAAAGAGAGGGAGAAAATGATCAGCCTTTGTCACGTTTGTCACCACAGGAAGGAACACTTTTGTGGAGGATGGTTTTTAGTGACAGGCTTTATCAAAGCATCCAGCCAAGAGTGTTACAGGGCAGTTGAAATCCAGGGAATGTGTGCTCAATGCTGGGTTTTTAAAGCATTCCTGACAGTTGTCTGAATTCAAAAGTCAAGGGAAGAGACTCTTCTCCCTCACTTGATGGGAAATCAAACTCTGGGGCTGCTGGGAGAGTCCCAAAACCTCTAAAGCCTCCTGATACCAAACATAGACCCAGTGTAAACTTGTTCTGCAGATTCAGAAAACGCTGCCAGTGTAAATTTGTATTAGCAGAGTTTATGCCAGAATGGGAATAGTCTGTACTCCATCAGATAACATAAATGTGGACTAAAAATCATATTGTGGGTTTGGAGTAATTCAGCAGGAATGTGATGATATGCCTGTACTTACTGCAGACCAAATTACCCTGTCCAGGTCTGGCATTTCCATGGACCTGCAGTCAGAGCTGAGCCAGGCCTCCTTCTGTCCTGCTCATGTCTTTGGTGGTGGAGTGTCATAGTTTGACACTGCCCCAACACCAGGCACCCACGAAAGTCACTCACTCACCCTCCCCTGCCACAGCTGGGCAGAGGAGAGAAAAATTTAATGAAGGCTTCATGAGTTGAGATAAGGACTGGGAGCAAACACTCCAAGGGCAAAACGGGCTCAGCTTGAAAGTACAAAGTGAATTTATTACTAAATCAGATCAAATTTGTAACAAAACCAGAGGAGGATAATGACACTTAAAATAAGCCCTTAAAACCACCTTTTCTTCACCCAACCTCTCCCTCCTTCCCTCAGACAGCGCAGGGGAAAGGGTGCGGGGGTTTGGTCAGTTCTTCACCCAGGGTTTTCTTTCACTGCTCAGGGAGAGGAGTCCTTCCCCTCTGCACCGTGGGGTCCTTCCCATGGGAGACAGTTCTCTGTGAACTTCGCCAGCGTGGGTCCACTCTCACGAGCAGCAGTCCTGACAAAACTGCTGCAACGTGAGTCCCTCCCGTGGGCACACAGTCCTCCCAAAACTGCTGCAGTGTGGGTCACCCTTCCACCGGATGCAGTCCTCCAAGGCCAGGTTGCTCCGGCCTGGGAGCAGGGCCCCCTCTCTCTACCGGGTCTCCCACTGGATCACAGCTTCCTCCAGGCATCCACCTGCTCTGCCATGGGCACCTCCGCCACAGGCTGAGGGTGGATCTCTGCATCCCCAGTGGATCCCCATGGGCTGTGGGTGGGTCGCTGCGTCCCCTGTGGATCCCTGTTGCACATAGGTAAAACCTTATAAAATGAAGGCCTTGTTGCCTTTTTAAAATCACGGCTGAGGCCTGTTACTTTGGCTAAGTAGAGAAGGACTGTGGGAAAGAGACATAGCTGAATTAGGGGTAGAAAAACAAGCTGTGTGACAGTGGCGTGCTAACAACGTGCTGTATGGTGGTTGGGTAAATGATGTTTGTTATGGTATAAAACGATGTAAAGAGATAACCGGGTAGGTGCTTGAAAAGGCCAGGTTTTTGCAATAAAGTGTTGATGCTTGCCACCATTTTCAGTGTCAGTCTTTTGTGTCCACCCTCAAACACTTAGGGGCTGTGAGTGGATCTCTGCATCCCCCGTGGATCCCCATAGACTGTGGGTAGATCTCTGCATCCCCCACGGATCCCCATAGCCTGCGGATGGATCTCTGCATCCCCCACGGATCCCCATGGGCTGCAGGGACACAGCTGCTTCACCATGATCTTCGCCACAGCCTCCAGAATAATCTCGGCTCCAGCACTCGGAGCACCTCCTGCCCCTCCTTCTCCACTGACGCTGGTGTCTCCATGTTGTTTCCCTCACATGTTGTCAATCCTCCTCTTCTCTGGCTCGGAAAAAACTGCACGTGCCCACTTTGTTTTGATTTTCTTCTTCAATCTGTTATCACAGAGGTGTTACCAGCCTCTCTCATTGGCCCACCTTGGCCAGCGGCATGTCCATCTTCAGAGCCATCAGGGATTGGCTCTGTTGGACATGGGGGAAGCTTCCAGGGAATTCTCACAGCAGCCACCTCTGTGACCCCCTTGCTACCAAAAACCAGGCCCTGCAAAACCAACACATGGAGTGAGAGGTTTCACTGGTTTGACAGTGAGAACTAGGCATTTACATTCATTAAAAAACCCCAAACCCTTTAGACTCTGGCACACTACTGGAAAAATGTTATTTTGTTTAATGCTTCAGTCACTTTTCAGTGTGTGTCTGCAAAGGGGCCTGTACAGATAACCTAGAGAAGGCAGTGTTTCTTTGCTCTTGGCACTTCTACAACTGTGGTTTGACCAAAAGCTGATTTGTTTGAGGTTTTTTTTGCTGTTTCAAGGCTGGATTAGTGGAAGCAGTGGTGTCCTGCACCAGTGAACTGGGTGATAGTGCAGTGCCTGTGCTGGGAGCTGGTTCTTCCCTCCACTGAAGTAATGCCAGAGATGAAAAGCACTGTCATAAAAGGCACAAATAATTTTTAATGAAGGTGTTACCTAATCCCAGTATTTCTCAAAGCATAGCTGCTGCTTCAGAGCTGCCTTACTTCCCTTGGCGTCACCTTCCGCTCATGAAATCTGGCACTGCATCACCCCTTTGCAAAATCCCCGGAGCCACCAGCCCTGGCATTCCCTGTGGTGCCTTAAACACAAGCAGCAGTGAGTACTTCTGGGGTTTTTAGGTTGCTGTGGCCTTCTGGCAGGTCTCCTGGCATCTGCATTACTGGCAGACTATGGATTTGTCTGGAGCGTCTCAAATTCTGTTCCATGGTTGGAGGCACAGTTATTGATAAGTACAGTTTTTAAGAATTCACTTTTTAAAAACTGAAAAATCACATGAAACTGGGAAAACCCATGAATTTAAAATTCATTACTTTTTCTCTTGACTTTGGCAGAGACACCAACTTGTATTTCCATGCCACTGTGAGGCCCCACAAAATTCACAATTTGAATAGAAATTCTGTTGTTATTTAGCTTCCTTCCCCTTGGACGAAAGAGAGGTCATCCAGCAATTCCCATTATTGGCTTGACCTCAGCCAGACTGCTCAGCTGCGTGTGCTAAACAAGTTGTTCTGTAGTGCAGCAACCCAAAAAAATGGTGGGAAATACACAAAGACGGTCATTTGGGACCTAGTAGCTTTTTATCAATGGGTTTGCACTCAGAGGTGGATAAATTAAGGGTTATTACCACTTTTTATTTTGAGGTAGATATATATGTATATACCAGTATTATATTTGAACAGGCTTTCTATAGTTTCTTTATGGTAATTATGCTGTTGAAGTAATTGAAATTGGAATGACCAAAATATAAATCATATATCTGAAATATTAATCATATTGATGTGGAGGCCTGATGACAGCCATCTCACCAGACTAACAACATAAGATCAAATGCTTTCCAGTCATTGCAGAAAATTTTACAGGTTTCCATAAGAGCCAGATTGCTTAAAGCATTACTCATTTTTCACTGTGAAAATGTTTGACCCTAATTACTGTCCACTGTGTGTTTCACTTGGTGATTCATAATGTAATTTAAAGGGAGAATCCTAATAGCCATGACTTAACCAGGAGATAAATCAAATGAGAAAAAGTCAGTGAATCCTTACTTTCTACCTCTCAGCCATTGCAAAGGCATCAGTTCAAAAACAGCAGTGGAGATGCTGACTCTGCTCTTGTTATTGGATGTGTGTCTTCAGCCCCTGGAGCTTTGGGGGAGGCTGTAAATCTGAATTATCACCAACATTTTGTAAATTACCCTGAGGCTTCATGGAGCTCCAAGCTGCTAATTGCAGGACCCTCGTTGGCATCAGTGCTGAAAGCCTTAATTGTGTTTTTTGGTGTGCAGGTCGGGTTTGAGATACTTGTGCTTAATTGTGAGCTCAGCCTGCCTTGTTCCTGAGAAATGGTGATGGAGTGGCAGCGCTTGCGAAAGGAACAGCCCGAGCAGGGCTGAGCTGCACAGAAACTCTGCTTTCCTCAGAAGTGTCCTGGGAACAAGTGCAAATTCCCCCAGGTGGCTGCTGCTCAGGAGGCTGTGCTTGCTATCTCAGGCAGCTGCTCCAACAAAAGAGCAATTCCCTGACAGCGCTGCCTCTACACAGAATCCTTAAGGCTGGAAAAGACCTTTAGGGTCATCAGGCCTAGATAGAGATAATTCTTAGACGTAGATAATTCCCTTGTCATGATTAAACATCAGCATTTGACCCATACACCATAACAATTCTTCCTTTTAAAACCAAAATATAGATGGCAGCCTTCCAATGCATAAAGGGGCTTCAGGAGAGCTGGAGAGGGACTTGGAACAAGGGCCTGGAGGGACAGAACAATGGGGAATGGCTTCCCACTGCCAGAGGGCAGGGTTAGATGGGATATTGGGAAGGAATTTTTCCCTGTGAGGGTGGGGAGGCCCTGGCACAGGGTGCCCAGAGAAGCTGTGGCTGCCCCTGGATCCCTGGAAGTGTCCAAGGCCAGGTTGGACGGGGCTTGGAGCAACCTGGGATAGTGGAAGGTGTCCCTGCCCATGGCAGGGGTGGCACTGGATGGGCTTTAAGGTCCCTTTCAACCCAAATCACTCCATGATTCTGTGATAACAGTGGTGTTCAAACTATTTTTACTTAGATTTTCAGCTTAGTTTTTTTAACATCACCTGGCAAACCAATTAGCAGAAGCCCAGGCAGGAATGAAAACATCCATGCCAAGGGTGCACACTGGCTTTTTAATCTGCATTTGATAACTTGAATGTTTTGAAATACGTTAAGTGAATACTTCTGTGTTACTTGCCAGTAGTTTTTGGTTTCCATCCGAGGAGTGAGGTTTTAATTAGTATAGCATAGCTTAAAAAAGTAGTTAGTGTAGCTTATAGCAATATCTTAATCAGAGCAAGCAGTCTTCCAGTATGTTTTCTCCTCATCTGAAGAAGGAAGTTAAAAAAGAATAGGTTTTAATTTTCTTAGCTGAAAATAGCTCCAAATAAAATTTCAAACATGAAAGGGCAGGTGATTAGATCTGTGCCTTGGGTTAAAAAGCTGATGAAGACATGGAGTGAGGTGAGTTGGCAATACTGAACTACCAAGACTCATTTTTCCAAGTTTAGTTGATCTGTGCCTTGGGTTTAGTTTCTGTTTCAACACTTACCAGGGTTTGCCTGACAGGAAGTCAGTAATGGGGTTTCCGCATGCTTTGGGGTTTTGAATATGGATAGGAAACCATTTGCTGTTTGTGTTGATAAGAACAATTAGATTTTTGTAACAGAGTTGGGATTGATCAGATAATCACAGGAAAAACTGAATGGAGATGGAGGCATTGATGTTTTGCCCAGAACTCTGCTCAGCCATCAGGATTTTGGCTAAAATCCAGGGTTTTGTAGGCAAATTGAGTCTCTTGGCAGAGCAAGCCTGAGTGTTTATTGCCAAAGTCATGCTGGATGTCAAGACTTAGCAAATGACACCTTGTCACATCATGAATTTTTGTTTTCAAAGGGCCTTGTTTCTCTTGATTCTTTTCTTCGTGGCAGAGCTTTGTGTAATAGTTGAAAGGAACTAATGGAAAAGTTGGCAAGTTGGAACATCTGCCCTCTGAGGAAAGACTTGGGGCTTGATCCCCCAGTTCCCCTGCCCATAAAGAAGAGACAAGACCAGACATAATTCCTCAGGAGCTAATGAAGGTTGCTGTTTAAAGGCTTTCCACAGCTTTAAATAGCTGCTTGTTCATTACTCAGGGAGCACTGAGACCACCTCGATGTAGCAATTAGCTGAGCCCCACAGGTATGGAGCACTCCTGAGAAGCTGCATGAGGATAAAATTGAATAGGATGTGCCTGGGCACACATTCAGAACCTCCTGAGTGATTTCCAAAAGCCCTTTTTTTGGTTGTTTCGTCAGGCTTTTTTTTTCCCCAAAAGGCAGTTGATTTGATTTTAAATTATCCAACTCTTTTGTTTTCCTCTTTTCCTTCTTCTCCCAGCAGGAGGGAGAAGTGTTTCTGGGCCTCAGGAATTTCATGGATAAGGTTTTATTGAACTCCATGAGTTTCTAAAATTTGGCTTTGTTGAAAAAAGGTGTCTTTAGACTTAAAGTGTGTACAAGGAGGAGTGTTCGGACTTGCTTTTCCTAGTAATAGGATTTAATCTCTTCCAAAAAGAGGCCTGTGAGAAATAGGTTTGTGTTTGTGGTTGGCATTTGTTTGCTTGGTTACATTTCACTAAAGCAGAGGACAAACTTGGAAGAGAGGATTCAGCTTCCTCCTGAGGGACAGCTCCGATCTCTGCTCACTGTGACAGGGAGTGGCTGGAGCTGGGCCAGGGAGGGTCAGGCTGGAGATCAGGGAAAGCTTCTTCCCCCAGAGGGTGCTGGGCACTGCCCAGGCTCCCCAGGGAATGGGCACGGCCCCGAGGCTGCCAGAGCTCCAGGAGCGTTTGGACACTGCTCCCAGGGATGCCCAGGGTGGGATTGTTGGGGTGTCTGTGCAGGGCCAGGGCTTGGATCGATGATCCTTGTGGGTCCTTTCCAGCTCAGGATATTCTGTAATTCCTTGTTTCTATGCTGGAAAGATGTGAGTGTTTTACCATAGCAGAGTAGGAGGTTTTTAGTGACCCACCACAACCACAGAAATAACTTCCCTGCTCTCCTGGGAAGCATTGGAGCCCTGGCCCAATCTGACACAACAAAAAGTCTTATTGTACAGAAAACCCGTGCATGCTTAAACTTGTTAGAGAGTGGATTTTTAGGGCTGCATTCTGTGCTCTCAGGAATGCCTATTTTTAGACACATCCGATGGGATTTGCCAATGTTTCCTTTTGCCCAACTGGTAATTCCTATCAGCTGCAGTTGCCATATCTCTATTTTCAGTCGGGTTCTGGCGCACTTGCTGTTCAAACATAGTGTGTAAATAAGGTCCTGATCCTGACTCCCCAGAGCTGTGGTGGTGGCAGTGTTTCAGAGCTGAGTACTCCTCAGGCTGTGTGCAGCACTGCAGTGCTGTGACTGATTTCCTCCATCACTCCCAAACCAGCAGAGGTGAAAGAGGATCCAAAACCCACAGCAAACTGCTTGTTTTCATTGTTTTGTGGGATACTTGCTGCTGTGACACGAGCCAAAGCCATTAAAGGCTAGAAAGAGAGGAAGAAGTAAAAGCTTTTAAAAACTCTTACCACTGCCTGGCAGACGTTTGCATATTCCCAATAAACTTGACTCAGTTCCTGTGTTGTTCTGTTTGCTCAAGGCTTTTCCCCTCCCTTCCTGAAAACTTCATGTTTCTTTTGGGGAGATTGTTGATATCATTGTATCATTCCTGTCCTTACATTTATGTAACTTACAGAGTTGCGTATCTTTCTGCCCTTGACCACGAGGGGATCTGTGGTTTTACATGATTGTATCTATTACTCCAGCCCAGCCTGTAGTTTTCCCTTGCCTGACCCATGTTTTGCTCCACAGTTGACACTCCAGATCCCTACGTGGAGCTGTTCATCCCCACCGCCCCTGACTGCAGGAAGAGAACCAAACATTTCAACAACGAGGTCAACCCCATGTGGAACGAGACCTTTGAGTTCATTCTGGACCCCAACCTGGAGAATGTTCTGGAGGTAAATCCCATGGCTGAGCTGGGAAGATGAAGGGTAAAATAACAGTGGTGTTCGCGCATGTGGCATCTGATGTCTCAAGATTACCCCTTTGTTTAAATGTTAAACGTGGGTTTAGCCATGGTGCTAAGCAAGGGTTGTTGGATAAATTAAATTATTCAAGGAGTAGCCTGGAGAGGCATTACAAGATATGCCTGTGAGTCATCTCTTGGACAGCTCCTGAGGGACAGTAGCTTGTTGTTGCTCACATCAGCCATGGAGTATTTACTCCCTGCTTCCTACCCTGATTCAGCTCTTGCAGACAGGGAATAGGTGGGGCTTAAGTCAAGTGTCTGCCCAGGGAGACAAAGCAAAAGGCTGATTCTGCTGTGTCCTGCCTGCCTGGAGCCCACCCAGGGCTCTTCTGGGGACCGCTCCATGTGCAGCCTTGTTGGCCGTGCCGCTGTTCAGTCTCAGTGTGTTAAACTTCTCCAGGCTGTGCACAAGAGCTGAATGTTAGGTGTGTTTTCTAAGTGGACATGGCAAGGATTTAAGGTTAGCTCTGGTCCTTCGTTAGCTCTGTTCTTCATAGAGGATGGCCCTGACACCTGCTCTCTTCTGACCCAGGCTTACAGAGTTCAGTCTAAATTGGCCAGCTGGGACAGAGGCTGCTGCCTGTGAAGGTTTTCCTTGAGCTTGTGACCATCAGACCTTGGGTCTGAAAAGGAATTGTGCTTCCTACAAGCTCCCTGTGCTCCTGGGGTAAGCTCTACAGTTTGGGCATTACACCCATGGTCAGCTTGGTGGATCATGAAGAACTATCACCTGCATCCTGCACTAGAGACAAAAGATATTAGGGAATTCACAATGATTTCCTGGGCATCAGTTCCTGCCTGTTCTTCTGGTGCCATGGCTGGGCCCCCTGGAGCAGAGCCTGGGCCCTGCTCTGAGCCTTCGCTTACACTTAGGCAGCTTTCCTAGGAATGTTTGAATTTGTTGAGGACAAAATTTGGTTCAAGGGTTTTGAAAGGATAAAATTACTAACGTCACAAACACAGCAAGATGGATTATAGATAGAAATTGGAAATGTGTCTTTACAATAACTAAAGGCTGTTGCTAGTTCTGAGATAGTGCAATAAAATGCCATGAAAATTGCCTGCCAAGAATAGATGATAACATTTAATAAGGGTTAATTGTGGACCTGGTAGTGTAGACAAGAGCCTTTGGATCATGCAATTGAGTGCAGTGTCAGAAATCTGTAAAGTCACCTCCTCACCCAAACCCTCTGTGAATTCCAAAGCTCAGACTCCACAACCTTTTTGACTCCTTGGATTGTTTTAATCTGCATCTTTAACTCTATCCCAAGTTCATTTCCCCTCTGAAGTGTAAGCAGCTCTTCAAAATCCCACTAAGAAGTTTTTGCTTTTGGATTTAAGAGGCAGCGCTCAGAGATTGCAGGAATGGGCATAAAGCTCTGCAAGGAAACAGAACAATGTAAATACCATTAAAATAATGAGCTCTGCCCTAAAATAAAGGTAATTCATAATTTCAAAGGGTTGCTTGTGGCACAGGATGAAATAAATTCTTTATAGCTGAGAAGAGGCTGATCCCAGATGTAGCAACTAATTATTCAAGTGATTGTATCTTGATTCCTTTTGTTTTATACAAAAGATACAGTCCAAGCCATGAACATGTGATATTTTGGAAGATAAATTGCCACAAAATGGAAAAAACCCATAAGTCAAATGAGTCTGGAGATCTAATTTAATAAAAACCATGTAAATGATAATTTGAAATTCTTTCTGAATATCTTACTTGAGGACTTGGAAGGCAGCCACTGGGGAAAAAAGTCTGCTAGACTAGAGCCACATGGATTAGAGCAAAAGCATGGAATGGTGTTCTGCCATATCCACATCCATCTTTGGATATTATCGCATTTTGGAAAGGTCTGTGCTCCAACATGGAGGGTATGAGAAGAGACTTGAAGGTCTGGCTGGATACAGAGAGCAGCTTTGTGTAAATTGGAATGCTGTACTCTTTGCCAAATCACTGCTGTAACAATCTTGGTCTGTAGATTCAAGGCTGGGCTGTGTGGATTCCACCTTCTCTGAAAAGTTGCTGGATGTTTCTTTGGCCTATCACAGTTAAAACTATACAAGTTTCTCCATAGGGAAATTTTACTGACTGGAAATTTGAAGGTACTGTGCTTTATATGTAGAATTTGAAGGTATTAGAAAAATGGTGAGATTTGCTGCCAGAAAGGTGCTGGGATGAAAATCCCTTCATGAATAATCCTGGTGCACTCCTGCAATTCAGATCCTTGAAGTGCCACCTCCACTGTCCATGAGCTTATCCTGGTTTAAAAGAAATGTCTGTTGGCACTGGGCATTGACTGGGTTGGGTCAAGCCCATTCTTTTTCCATGTATTTTTTTTTTTTACTTCAGGCATAGGCTTGATGGAATTAAAAAGGGATTTTTTGCAGTAGAATTGAACACCCAGATATCTCTTCCAGGTTACTCTCATGGATGCCAACTATGTTATGGACGAGACTCTTGGCACATCCACGTTTCCCATCTCTTCTCTGAAACTGGGAGAGAAGAAGGAGGTCCAGTTAACTTTCAATGATGTAAGTTGGACATTCATGACTTTTCCCTGGTCAGAAGCTTTCTGAGCTTTCACTGTTGCCCATGGATAAACACAGAGCCTAAAGACACTGTTAAACCTTAATTATTTATCTTCTTATAGCCCTGCTGAGGGGAGAATTAAGCAAAACAGTGCCATTGAATGCCTTGGTGTCTCTGCTGAAAGAATCCTCTCTAGGAAGTCTAGTTTGGAACTTTCTCTGCCTAAAGCAGTTTCTTCCCCACTTGATGCAGTTTACTTTCATGGCCTGAGTGTGAGGTTACTCAGAGTTTGCTGGTCAGTGCATTGCCCCTCCTGCTGCTGCCTGTGGCTTCCAGAAAGCTGAAGGAATTCTTTTATTATGACATGTTTCACTTTCTGTAAGTGGCTTGTTGTAACACAGCCCTGGTTGACATGCAATGATGCAGTAATTGGATTATTCCCTTTAAACACGTCTGCAAACAAGATGGAGTCATTTGAATAGGGCTTGTCTGCCTGCACAGTAACTCCTGGGAATTGTTGTTAAATCTGGGTGCAATTGAGCTTGTTCTGCACATATTAAAATGTATAAATACCATCTGCATCTCTGCTTTGGGCTCTAGTTTATTGTATGATCAGAGATCTTGATTTGTCACCAATCTGCTGTTTCCCATGTGGTACAACTTTAAAAGTGTAGTTACAGCAAATAACTGGTTAAGGGCCTATTTATTGGAAACCAGAGCACTTCATACGTGAGGTTTAGCATTTAATTTGGCATAGCCTTAGGGCACTTGGAATTTTGATACCCTCCATTATTTTTGCTTTTTAAAATTACTGCATTTTTTGAAGTTGCTGCGTTTTTATTTCGCTAAGTGTTTCAGTAACTCTTGCGCTTCTGGAGCATGGGCTGAGTGCAGGTCCTGGCTCTGCCAGGCATGAGGTGGGGCAATGAGAAAGAACTGATGGGGCAGTGAGGAAGAGCTGATGAATACATTTTGCAAACACCATTCACAAAGCTCATTCCATTAATACAAGGCCTTGCCTTGCTTTAACTTCTCACCAGCCATCAGCAAAGCTTGGTAGGGAGTCATAGGGGAAAAAAACAGTGCAAAAAAGGCAAATACACTCTGAAATTTACAGGCAAATACTGAAGGGGAGATGAAGTCAGGTTGAGCCCGATGTAGACAATGTACACATAGCACGTATTGCTGAGATGTCTGTGTAAGGTATAGAGCATGCCATGATATCTCCCTGTTGGAATGCTTCCCTCCAAGGGTTTATTTCATGTGTATACATTTTTGTAAGCGTTGGATCACTGCATGGTTTCAGGAGTGCTTTCTAAATTAGTAATACCAGGTGGGGAATAATGTAATTGTTTCCCTGCCTTTGAAGTGCTTCCTCAGTGACTCTTCACTCTGTTTGTTCATGTCCTCCCTTTGTTGTTTCTCTGCCTCTTCTTTTTCCCCCCACCTTGCTCATGTCCTGCCTCATTTGCAATTCCTGTTTCAGGAATTGGGCCTGGATGTGCAAGTCAGAGGCAGCTTTGCATCCCAGATCCTTCACTGCTGTCTGAGGGTCAAGCAGATGTTCAGTCTGGGGTGTTGTAGCTCCATCCCTGGTGCTCACATGCCCCAGGTGAGGAGGAGAGTCTGGTTTTAGGTGGAGGACATGCTGAGTCTGTCACACTCCTCCAGGGCTGCACCAACCCGGCCATTGCACAGGAGAGAGCTTGGGGAGCTGAAAATACCTCTCCATTCTGTCTTAGTTCCCCAGCCTTGTACTCCTGGATTGTGCCTGACAGGGAATTGGTGCTTTAATCATAGTTTTTTGACTTCTTGCCTGCAGGCAACCCTTTCAGTGCTCTGTGAAAGGCAGAGGAGGCCAACCCATAGCTCGTGGCCAGGGAGTTCAGTGTGGTTGGCAGGTGAAGCCATTGTGCAGTGACATTTATTGCATCTTGCAGCAAGCTGTAAGCAATCACCCTTCCTGGCTGCTAATTAAGGCCTGTTTAGCTGTGGAGAGACACTTGGTGGCTCCTGTGGAACACAGATTCCCTCACACAGGTGGCAGATGGATGTGATCCCCTGGTTATCCTGCCAGCCACGAGTGGGAGAAGAGAATCAGATCCCCTTAGGACAGAGATGAGTAGCACTGTCAGAAAGAGATTAGCAGTGCAAGAAAGGTAAGACAGTGGGATCTGAGGAATGAAAGTCAGCACTTACCAACATTTTCCACTGTATTCAGTGCTAGTGGTGTATTTTGGAATCACACTATGTGCTTAAAAAAAATCCATAGAAAAGAATCTCATTCACATGTGCCAAAAATATCCTCCTTTTTAAAAAAAAAGTGAAGAAGAAAAAAAAAAGAAAAATTCTGACAGTAGTAGTTGATGTTCCAGGTGTGTTTGTGGGTTTTCCCTCTCTAAGTGCTGTAACCATATTTAAATATTCCTTGTTTAGGTCACAGAAATGGCTTTGGAATTGTCTCTGGAAGTATGGTGAGTATCTCATATTTTTTTAAAAAAGGGTGAAAATATGCCAGCACCAAAGGAATCTTTTTATTTAAAACTGCTCATTAAAATTTTTATGGAATCACAGAATATCCTGAATTGGAAGTGACCCGCAAGGATCATCAAAGTCCAACTCCTGGCCCTGCACAGGACACCCCAAGAGTCCCACCCTGTTGGGATTTTCTTAAAAACATGTGAGGTAGAGTGCAAAAATTCCTTGTTGTAGTGTAGAAATACCAGGTACTATAAAAGTGAGGAAAATGTACAACTGAGGTTTATTTTCACGTTAAAATTCTGTCATTGGTTAAACACCCTTACTGGGACTAAGAGGTGTGACCCCTCCGAATGTTTGCAGGAGCGAGGCCATCCTGTGTGAATCTCTCAGCCTGGTTTATGTGAAGGGCTTTCCTTCTCGAGGGCTTTGTCCCTAAAAAACCCACAGACCTCACTCAGGTGCAGCTTCATCCTCACTGTTTTACCTTCTCTGGGAACTTGGCCTCTCACATTAACTTCCAGCATCTATGGCTGCTGTTACAGAGCCCCTAAAATGTATTTAAATGTAAATAGCACACAGTGCTGAAGGCAAAGGTGAAGTTTTAGGGCCAGGAGTTCTCCATGTAAAAGCGAAGCAGATGCCTGCCTTTATTTGTCCCTTTTTTTCCCCTTTGTCTTTCTCCCTCATTCTTCATCTATCGTGGCGAAAGACCAAAAATCACATTGAGGCATATTCAGAAAAATAGATTTTAAGTCTAAAAATGATATTCTGAGAGCAAGGCATCTAAGGAGTCATTTTTTGTCTGTAACTATAAATAGCAGCACTGAGCACTGTAAAAGTCAAACTCTTTCCTGATTACTCCAGAGACTGACAAATATCCCCCAGGGATAATTTCTGCTCATCGTGTTGTACTAGGAAAATGCATTTGTGGGTGGTCCTTGAGACCACCCTGAACCAGCCAGGCTTTGTACATTACAAGCATTTTATATCTCTGGCATTAAATAAGCAGAAGATGCTTGGCTGTGTCTTCTTCTTAGGCTTTGAAATGTAAAGGATGTTATCATGTTCTGCTGCTATTCCCTGACACCCATGCAGATTGTGGGTATTTGCATGGAACATTGCTTCTAGGGAGTCTTTTCCCCCTTTTTCTAAATCCTATTATTTCCTAATCCTATCATAGGTTTTTTTAAAAAACCTGGGGAATTATTATCTGAGCCTAAATGGATCCATTTCACCATTGTGTGTTTTTTAGTGGGTACCAGGGTGGATTTGTCCACTCCTCTGCTGTCCATGGGAAGTGGCAGCTGAAGTTGTACCTTCATTTATGTACAGCACTGGCATCCTTACACAGCCTTGTGTACATTTTTTATCCCACAATGTGGGGAAAAATTCTGTAAAAGGGCTTAGATTTTCCTGTGCTGTAAGATTTATGATTGTAGGTGAGTGGAGAACTCTCTTGCTGTATTTAATCATTTGCTTTAATGAGTTCTATATAAAATGTGTGTCTTAAAGACACGTTGTACTTTGCCTCCATCGCTCCAGAGCTGATGAATGGCGTAATATGAAAAATACAATTTCATTTCATCTTATGTCAGTGAATGGGGAATTTCTGCTCATATCTGCTCGTTTTCCACGGTGATGTTTGTGCTCCTGTGTGGAACTGAGCCTTTTGTGCCAGCCTGTCCCTTTTCCAAGCAGCTCCTCGACGGACCTGCGGTTCAGCATGGCCCTGTGCGATGAGGAGAAGAGGTTCCGGCAGCAGCGCAGAGACAACATCATGCACAGCATCAGATCATTTCTAGGGGAGGAGAACAGCCAGAACCTGACCACTTCCCGTGATGTAAGTTTGGAGAGTTCCCATCAGGATTAGCATCCCCTCTGGAATCCTTCATGTGCCTGTGAGAGGAAGGAATGAGGCGTGCGAGGTGGAAGGGTTCGATGTAGAAAGATTATAGATTATAAAAATTCTTTTCCTCTATGAACATACAGCGTTTAGCCTGGAGAGTAGTTTTTCTTGGCTCTAAAGTTAGAGATTAAAGTTTATGACCAGGGGGAACAGTTTTAAACTATAAAAGGGGAGATTTAGATTAGATACAAGGAAGAAATTCTTCCCTTTGAGGGGATGAGGCCCTGGCACAGGTTACCCAGAGAGGCTGTGACTGCTCCTGGATCCCTGGAAGTGTTCAAGGCCAGGCTGGATGGGGCTTGGGGCCACCTGAGATAGTGGAAGGTGTCCCTGGGGTGGCACTGGATGGGTTGGCCCCTTCCAACCAAATCATTCTGGGGTTCTGTGATTCATTGGCCCCTTAAACAAAGTGCTCCAACTTTTCCCGTTTGAATCCCAGGCTTTGTTAAGGTGTTGGCTCTGAGGGGAGATTGCCATCTGAAAAGTGCCTCAGGGTGTGTGAAATATCTGCTGAATCCTGCAGTGGCTCTGGGCACTCACCCAGCACAGAATGTGCCACTGCATGCCCAGTACCCATCCCATACTCTGTGACCTTCATCTCTGAAAGACTAGGCAGGAAATGAGCTGGTTTAAATTTAGAGTCAGCTTGGAAATTAGTTTATTTCTTTCCTTCCTTCTTTTCCTTGAGCCAGTTTTACTGGATTAAGGTTAAGAAGTTTTATTTCTTTGAAACATGGGAAACTGCAGCTTTCCTTGCTTGCTGGTGCTTTGAACCAAGCCAAGAGGAAGGGAAGCCAACAGATCTCAGTGGGCTGATGGTGGCTTGGGTCATATCACAGAATCAGGGAATGGTTTGGGTGGGAAGGGATCATCCAGTGCCACCCCTGCCATGGGCAGGGACACCTTCCACTGGCCCAGGCTGCTCCAAGCCCCATCCATCCTGGCCTTGGACACTGCCAGGGATCCAGGGGCAGCCACAGCTTCTCTGGGCACCCTGTGCCAGGGCCTCACACCACAGTGAGGAGAGGGGCCAGATCCTACTGAGCTTTTCAGTGATTTCATAAAACACTGCATTATTTAGAGTTAATTGGGAATCCACTTGGTACAGATCTACTTACTTTGTTGTAGCTTTTCCATCCTCTTCCTTCCTTGCCCATTCCCTCTCCTGTGCTGCTCCCAGAATTGTGACAAGAACACTTTGTGCCTGTGGGGGTGTCAAACAATGAACAGAGTGCACGAATAAATCTAGGTTGATTCCTTCATTGGCACTGATTCCTTTTGTGCATTTTTAGTATAAGCAGAATGTGACAGTCTTTTGCACCCAACACTGAAGAGTATCTTTTGAATTTCCATGAAGTTTTGAGCAGGTGGTAAATGTTTTATTGCTGTGTACTTTTGAACTCTGTCTTGCTTCGTGAGATGTTCTTACGTGAACTTTCTGAGGAACGTGAAAGAATTTAACAAGTATTGTACACATTTTAATTGGAGTGAGATAAATTGTGTGTATTGTGGAGGAACATTTTCAAGGTTTCTTAATTTTTAGTTCAGTTATTTTAATCTTAACACGTGCAGATCTTATCAGAGTAGGAATCTGTCAATGGGACATTGGTGTGACCTAGAGGAGAATAGGATCTTCCTCAGAAAGGATGTGGATATTCTACCAAGCTCCAGTTGGAACTGGAGTGATACTCAGTGCCTCAGGTCTCAGTTCTATGCAGGTGGTATCTGTGCATGAGTTATTGCAAAGGATAGGTAAGATCTCTTATTCTTTGTGTCATCATCTTCTCTTGGTATCCCTCACTGTCTCCAATACTGAAATTTTATCAGTTCAATTTCCTCTTCCCAGACAGTAACTGTAGCTGTCCTCCCATTTTTCATATGCCAAGTGTGTATTTCTAAGCTGACTTGTCAGAATTTTTATCTGTTTCTAGCAATGAAAAAACCCTTTTTGTTCAAATTAAACTCCAGTTTTACTTTTATTGCTACAGATGAAAGATAGCAGGAGGATTTATTGGACGTTTGGAGTCTTAACATGAAGTTGGGGGACATTGAGTAGTCTGTGGGCCTTGTTTAATCTTGGACAAGTTGCTTCATCACTGAGTAGCTTGTGCTTTGCAGGGATGCTGAGAGACTCTAATACCCCTGAATTCATTATACATGTCTGCATGGGCAAGTGAGTCGTTCCAAATTTCCTGACTTAATCCTGAGGCACATTCTGAAACACAGAGGTGGAGATTTCTCGTACTTCTGTAATTGCTCAGTTTATTTGTATAATTTTTTCTGCTTCAAGCAATTCTCTAAAAATACCATGATCTTCTAAAGAAAGTATATCTCTATGACTGGATTTGCAGAACAATTTTTTAATAATCATTTGTGTGCCCTATGGCATTTTTTTTCCACCACAGGTATTCAGATTTTGTGCACCATGTTTCCAGGGCATTTGGATAAAAACATCTGTGCCACTCGTTCCCAAAACAAGATTTAGTACAGTTTAGCTTTGTCTTGCCTGATTACTGGAAGATATGATTAAGAACCTTTTGGTTTGAGTGATCTCGTGTGCTAGTGATTCTGTACAAAGGATTTAGGGTTCAGTAGAGGAGTGTGAAGCCTTTGGTATTCTTTTTTCTCTGTTCTTCATCTGGACATGGTTTCCTGGTTCTTGGCCCTGGGTGCTCTGGCTGCAGCTCCTTCCCCCCTCCCTGCCTCTGCCCTATTTGTCCCGGAGGGCAACTTGCAGGGTGGGTGTGTTTCATTTCAGTTTTTGCTGTCTTGTGCTTTTAAACACGTTGGAAATGGAATTAGAGCTAAAAAGCTGGTTTAACCTGCCTGCTTCCTCTGCAGAGCAGGAGAGGACTCTGAATCTGCCTCACTCACTTTATGCTGCAGCTCGGCTCGTATTGAAATAAATGAGCAGAAATGTGCTGTAGGTGCTTCTCTTCAGTAGTTTTTTTCATAATTTTAGAGCTTTATTTATTTACTGTGCAATGCCCACGGGTTCTGGAGAGGCTCAGCCTGGAGAAGAGGAGGCCCAGGGGAACCTTGTGGCTCTGCACAACTCCCTGACAGGAGGGGGCAGCCGGAGGGGATCGGGCTCTGCTCCCAGGGAACAGGGACAGGATGAGAGGGAGCGGCCTCAAGCTGTGGCAGGGCAGGTTCAGGTTGGATATTAGGGAAAATTTCTTCACTGAAAGAGCTGTAAAGCATTGCCAGGGGCTGCCTCGGGCAGTGGTGGAATTATCATCCCTGGAGGTGTTCAAAAAATGTGTGGATGTAGCACTTGGGGACAAGGTTTAGTGGTGAACATGGTGGTGGTGCTGGGCTGATGGTTGGCGTTGGGGATCTTGGAGGTCTTTTCCAACCTGAACGATTTTGTGGTTCCGTAATCCACCTTGCCCTGGCTGTATCGACCCTTCCCAGTGCAGGAATCTGGGATGCCCAGGATGCCTGTGCATCCAGGAAGCATTTGCAGTCAGGATGTTGGTGACTCTCCTGGACATTCCCAGCCTGGCTCCATAGTGGATTCCTCAGCCTCCTGAGGAACACTCCCATTTTCCCTGGTGCCAGTGCACTGATGAATGGAGCTGTGGTGCTCTGGATGTGTTCTCACATACTTTCTCCAGGCTTGCACCTGCGGGTGACATCTCCACCCTGTTGGGATGTGTCTGCTCAGGCTGAGTGGGCAGTGCTCCTGAGGAGCTTTCAGAGCCTCCCCACGTTATTAAAGGAGTGATTACTGACATGGCACTTCCTTCAAGGCAGCTGCTCCGTTATTGGGGCGTTGGCTTAACAAAACACATCCCAAATCCTTCCCTGGGCTGTGTCATTTTTGGGATAGATCCCTATCTCTGGAGCTGCACGATGAATGCAAGGCCAGGGAATACTTGTGGTTTCTATTACTAAAGCTGAACACTTATGAAGAAGGTAACAAAATAATCTCACTGCATCAAGAATAAGCAGTTTTGGGGAGTGGAAGCCTCAAGAAATGTCTTGAGTGCCTTGGTCATTGTTCACGGGCATTTCCTTGTGACAGTCAGTCCTCAGGGGAGTTTCATGGCTTGGAGCATGGAGTCTGCAGAAAGAACAGGACTCTGTAGTCATATGGATCCTTTTATCACTAATCCCATCTATTGGCACCTGAAATTGCCTTTCAGGGAGATTTTTGACAGATTAGTAGTTAGATCAGATAGGAGCTTTCTGCACAGCTGTGCGATTCTCTTTATGCTCAGTAACAACGAAGAGGTGGTTCCTTTGTCACCACTGAACAGTGGAAAATCCTCCTGGATTTTGGAAACTGGGAACCAGATAGGCCCTTTGCTTAGGCCAAAACATGTGATGGTGGGAGCAAGTGAATTTTTATTTTATTTTGTCATCTTTTTACATACCTGGGGAAGTTGTGCAGTTGAGGGGAACAGCCTGAATGTCAGGGCTGGGCAGTAAGAAGGAGAGAAGTGTAAAACCAACCCCTGTGGACACAGTTTTAACCTGGTGCCACAATAACCATGCCTGGTTCTGCTCACTCCTCTCCTGGTGGCTGAGTGGTTGTCCAGATCCACATAAATTCCCGCTACCTCTCTGGCAGTTTTTGTAAAGTGGTGGTAAAATTGAGACTGTCTTCATGCTATGTAGTAATACTGGATGTTTTTTTATAAAACTTGTTTTTAAACTCTCAGTCAAAATATTATTTGTCTCTGTTCTGTTTCTCATTAGTAGCTTTTACTGCTGTTGGCTCTGTCACAATGATATGAATTGGATTAAAGCTGGTGTTTTGGTTGCTTTAAAAATCTCTGTGGTCTTGTAACTGAATAGTTCATTTAATAACTAAATTTAATATCTCCTCTATTTTGGATCGTGGATAAGAAGGACAGACAGTTCTAAAGAAATTCTGAGTATACTTTTGTTTAGAAATCTTGCTACAAGTGGTGACTTCTTCAAATAAATTCTAATTCTTCTTGGGGTGTCCAGGGGTTGGTCTGGGGGCTCCTGGTGTGCCCCGTGTCACTGATGTGGTCGTTGTGTTGCTCTCATCCCTGCAGGTGCCAGTGATCGCCGTGCTGGGCTCAGGAGGGGGGTTCCGGGCCATGGTGGGCTTTGCTGGAGTCATGAAAGCACTTTTTGAGTCAGGAGTCCTGGACTGTGCCACGTACATTGCTGGGCTCTCCGGATCCACCTGGTAAGGCCTTCCCTTGGTTATCCTCACCTATTCTGCAGCAAGTTCTGAAGGAATTGGCACAAGAGCTGACTTATTGCTGTGGTTATAATTCACAGCACATTTTACACATCCAAGTCTGCTGGGGGAGGTGTTTCGGATGCCCCAAAGGGCAAGGACAGCTCAGGCTCCAGATGCTCTTCCAGGAGCTTTGAGAGCAGGAATGGATGGAAAGAGGTGCCACACAAATGCGCCCATACTTCTATATCAACGCCCAATGTGTGTTGTTTTATTTTCCTGATGAAATGTGGAAAACCAAAAAAAATCCCTTGTGATTTGAAGCTGATGACCCAAACTATTGACCCAAAATATGTTGTATGCTTTGGGAGGGCTTTTAGAGCTCCTCAAGATCACTGAAAGATCTTTTGCTCCTCTTTTACACGCAGTGTAAAATCCTGGTGGATTTACTGGGGATGTCTAGGCTGCCACTCTGCAGGGCATCTCGCTGTGGATTACCCTGTCTCAGTCCCACTGGCACTGTTTAATTTAGAAAATGCATCAGGTTTTAAAATAGTTCAGTTCATTTAGCCGTGAGGAGCAGGCACAGGTATTGATGGGGGAGATCTTACTGTTGTCTTCAGTTCCTGGTAAGTAGCTGTGAAGAAAACAGACTCTTTGGAGATGCCCAGAGAAAGGACAAGGAGTAATTGGATTAACTCTTAGGGAGGCTGTGTTGCAGTGAGAGTGGCCAAGCACTGGAATGTGTTGAGCCATCTTCACCTGAGTAGGCTGGGGACATGTCATCCTCTCAGTCTGACTCAGGCAGTGCTCATGTGAAAGCTGGACTTGACTGAGCACAGCCCTGAGCAGCCTCAGCTCACTTAGGGTGGCTCTGCATCGAGCAGGAGGCTGGAGCAGAGACCTCGAGGGTCCTTTCAGACTCAGTGATGAGATTATACAAATGTCTCAGTTCTGTGAGGGGAAAAGACTTGTTGGAATATAAATGAGCAGGGAGTCAGCCTGGGATGAGTTTTATCACCTGGTTTAGCTCTAAGGAAGCACCTGAATTTTAATTCCACACAAACACTCTGACCCCAAAGTTGGCTCTTGAAGGAGATAATGATCAGTCCTATTCCTTGGATGGGTTTTTTTGTCAATTATTTTTCATTGTGTGAAGCTTCCCAGACTAGAGGGAAGCTTTCAGAATGGCAGGAGGTTTTGAAATGCCAGAAGTGTCTGTGAACTAGAGTAAGGTTCTCCTTTCTGTCACAAAAGGTTGGAACCCATGTTTTCTATCACTGGTGGTGGGGGCAGATTTATCACTGTCCATTGAGAGATGGGTGGACTTTGGTCTGTGATAAGCAGAAGGGGGATGAAGAGCAATGGAATAGTGCAATGTGGTGTTAAAACATTCCCTCTGTTTCTGGGGAAGGGTTTGCAGTCCCTGCTCAGGACAGATGTCACTGCTGGCTATGAGGTCTCTTTTGGGGAAAACGCAGGGGTGAATACGTAGTTGATCTAATGTAAACCTATAAAATCTGAGTTAAAATAGCAAGATTATCTGAACTGCTGCAGTCAGAAACAGATTGGAGACAGTTGTGTTTGAACAAATTTGCTTTTGCTCTCTGATGTCACCCTTCAGTCTTTCCTTGCTTGTTGAATAAATAAATTGACACTTTGGCACTCCCTTTCCTTTCTTTCTTTTCCATGCAGTCTATCACTTGGGAATAATTCTCTTTTCTTTTTTTCCTGAAGGGTGGAGAATTTCTTTCCTGGCGGGAGAGGCAGGTTTTTGCTTGTCCCCTCAGCTGCATGCCTAACCTTGGAGCAATGCTTTTCTGCCATCTTACTTCAACCTTGTGCTGACTTCTCCAGCTGCATTCCCCTTTCCCTGCACCCAGGAGCTGACATGGAGCCCGTGGATCAAGTCCTGGCAGCCCACGTGGGACAGGGTTGGTTGTGCTGTCACAGAAATGGCTGGGCATGACCTCAGGGCCAGGCTGACCCCGTGTGTGTCTCAGAGCTGTGCCTGGAGTAAGGGATATGTACCTGAGCCAGGTCACTGGGTAAATAATAGTAAATGAGCCTCTCATAGAGCCTGTCTTGAGTCTTGGTGCAGCCTAATCCAACCAAGTGCAAGCCAGGGCTGCCTGCACGTGTGTCTGAGCTTTGTTTGCAGTGAAACTAAACTTGTTTCTCAGTAACAAACTCATGATTTGCCTCTTCCACATCCTCACAGTCAATTAACTCTCTGCACAGGTTGTAGTTATTGTGCTTCAGTTTATTATGGAAGCATCATCTCCTGGAAAGTGGGGCCATACCCATCCCAGAACCCCCCGTGCCCTGGGCTGAGCCCCCAGTGTGGGCAGCAGGGAAGGGATGGGGATTCTGCCCCTGTGCCTCTGTGCTCAGGTGAGACCCCACCTGCAGAGCTGCCCCAGCCCTGGGGCCCAGCACAGGGAGGACGTGGAGCTGCTGGAGAGAGTCCAGGGAAGGCACCAGGATGAGCAGAGGGATGGAGCAGCTCTGCTGGGAGGAAAGGCTGGGAGAGCTGGGGTTGTTCAGCCTGGAGAAGTTTTGGGGTGACCTCACTGTGGCCTTGCAGTGCCTGAAGGAGCCAACAGGAAACATGGAGAGAGACAATTTCCAAGGGGTGGAGGGACAGGGAAAGGGGTAATGGCTTCCCACTCTCAGAGAGTAGATTTAGATAGGCTATTGAGAAGAAATCCTTCCCTGTGAGGGTGAGTAGGCCCTGGCACAGGGTGCCCAGAGAAGCTGTGGCTGCCCCATGATCCCTGGAAGTGTCCAAGGCCAGGCTGGACGGGGCTTGGAGCCACCTGGGCTACTGGAAGGTGTCCCTGCCCATGGCAGGGGGTGGCGCTGGATGGGCTTTGAGGTCCTTTCCAACCCAAACCATTCTGGGATTCTGTGATATACTGAGATATTTTAGGAATTTCTCAGTAGTGATAATGAACTGCATCTTACAGGGAGAGAACTGCATGTGTCCTTCTAGGACCTCCAGTCTGCCAAACTGAGCTGTGCTAGCGGGAGGAGCTCCTTTCAGCTTAGGATGTTCTGTCTGTTATCCCTTAAACAGAAAAATAAGGACACTTTAATCATTAACTTCATACACATTATGGAAATGCATGTTGAGTGTTTGATCCTATGCTTATATTTAGAACAAATTGCTCAGCTTTCTGTGCTCTGAGAAAAAGGGAATGACAATTTCCTGTATAAATGGAGAGTTAATTAATGTGATTTAATCAGTGATTGTATCAAATAATTTGTGAGCTTTTTGTAGCTTTCAGGCAGCTGAATCTGCAGCAGTTTTGATGCTCACAGAGCCTGTTTGCCATTGCAGGTACATGTCAACTCTGTATTCCCACCCGGATTTCCCAGCCAAGGGCCCAAAGGAGATCAACGAGGAGCTGATGAACTCCGTGAGCCACAACCCGCTGCTGCTGCTCACCCCGCAGAAGGTGAAGCGCTACGTCGAGGCTCTGTGGAACAAGAAGAGCTCGGGGCAGCCCGTCACCTTCACAGACATCTTCGGGATGCTCATAGGGGAAACACTGATCCATGATGTGAGTGCGTGGCTTTTGCTGCTGTTAAAGCTGTCAAACCTTCCATAATTCCCACTGTTACTATTTTTTTGAAATGACCTTAGTGACATTTAACAAAGCGTGCACATTTTGCTATCAGAAAAACAGCGTTTGCTTAAAAAAGTACTTGAAAGATCCTCTTGGTTTTTTGAGAAAAGGGACAACAGGAGAGCTTTACACTGTTGTATTCTATTACTGAAAATTCCTGATTGGCTGGACCAGGCACACAGACTTCCAGTTCAAATGAGTCAGGTGAGCAGTAGCTGGATTTGGTCTTGTGGCAAGATTGCAATGTATTAATAGATTTGCAGATGTGTTTTATACACTTCTGTCTCTCATGAGTGTACACTAGTAGTGGCTTTTAAACAATTTAAAACACTGAAAAAGAGGCAACACAGTTTTTAGTGGCAGATGTACAGAATTGTGATGCTGAAGGGCTGCTGATGATTGTGTGGGGCTGGTTAGAAGTCCCTGTTTACCAAGGGATGAAACAAATGCACAGATGTTTAGTTTAAATCAGAACCTGACACATCAGTGAAAAATGGAACTCGGGCTGGTGGTTATTTACAGATAACACATCTCAGTGCTATTGCATCATAATGACTTCAGCCTTTCTTTGATTGCAGGCTCCAGAATATTTTCCAGGGGAGATGCAGGTGGTTAGCAAATAGAAAAGCCTCCTCATAGTGCATTTGGTGTTCTTAGTTATCTTGTGGCTGACTCTTCGGATTGAAAAACATTACCTAATTCTACCTATGAGGTTTTTCCTTGCTTTCACCTTTCACAGTAAGAAGAGGAAAGCACTGGCTTTGTCCAGCAGTGCTGTTTGCTTTTTGGCCATGTCCCTTTGGCTTGTGGAACATGAGCTTATTTCCTCTTCCTGCCTCCCACTCCTTCCTTCCTGAATTGTGCAGATAAAAGGCATCCAGACAGATTACTTCCTTTTACCAAATCTTCTGTTTTTCATAGAAGTAACTGAGTTTGTCCACTTTCCTTCTCAAATTTCAGAGACAAGAGCTGTCTACCAGATCTTTATATAAAATAAAAATATGTGATATTTATTTTTTTATATATTAGGTATATATATCAGCAGGCCTTTACAGGATGTGTTTGGGACCAATGTCTGTCTTTCCCTGCAGAGGATGGACACCACTCTGAGCAACATGAAAGAGAAGGTCAATAATGCCCAGTGTGCTCTGCCACTCTTCACCTGTCTGCATGTCAAACCAGATGTCTCAGAGCTGATGTTTGCAGGTGTGTTCCCATTCTGTGTTGAGTCACTTGTGGCGAGGAGGGAGGTGTGTGGCTGACTAAAAACCCCTTTTTTTTTAATGCACCTGAGACTAATTGCATCTGACTTCTGGGAATCTGACAGAGTGATAACAAGAAGTTACTCAGGGACAGGTGATCACACACTCAGGTAGGAGTGCCAAACCAAAGAGGAACCTGGTGACTCCGACAGGGAAAAGATGTTTAAATTAGTGTATCAAACAGGGAAAGGAAAATGTCCTCAGTCACCTTCTCTTTCAGAGAAGGGTGAAATCACCAGTTAGACTCGATGATCTTAGAGGTCTTTACCAACTTTAATTACTGTATGATGAAAATCGGACAAACAAATTAGATATAATGCCACTTTTTCACTTCTTGCCCAGTGTAAAGTGCTGTTGGTAACACAAAAAAACCCCTTTTTTCTTGTATTTATTTGATAGGTTTTAATCCCCTCTGGGAACTTCAGTTGAGAGTGGGTCCAGTTGTGGAAGATGCCACACAAAGATAAGAATGTGGGCATCTATATATAGTTATATACAGGACTGAAAAGGGAAGTGCCAGGTGGTTTCCCCAGGTTTATACGTCATTGTATTTCCTAAAATAGTTATTTGGAGAAGTTGCTGTCAAAGCTTTGGTTGGAAATGAAAATGAGGTGGTAAATTAGGCTAAATATTTCATGGGAAAATGTGTCTTTAGCTTTGCTGCTTAGGAAACGGATACATTTTTGTTTGAAAATAGGAGTATTTTGGGGCTTAGATAAATGTGTGTTTTTCAATAAATCTTATATGGGTTACTGCTGTAAAACCAAAATGATCTTTAGTTAATAAAGTCTTTCTCTAAGCAAGATCAGAAGCACCTGAAGGCTTTACTTTGCTCTAAAAACAGGTATTCCCTGTGCCAGTGGATCTTGGGTTTGCCTTTTGAGGCTGACATCTCTGTCATCATAGAGGGTGCTAGATCCTGATACCTTCTAATTTTGAGCTGTATTCCTCCTTTTAGCCATTCCTGATGTGAGAGATATAGTAAATTTTGAACAGAAATATTTACACTTCCTAATTTACATTGATTTTAAGGCAGAAATTTTGTTTCCCTGAGCAGGCTTTGTGATTTGCAAAATCTCCTTCAGTGCAAATGCAATCTGGAAGTGGACTAACACAGATTAATTCTAATTCTCAGTTCAGCTTTGCTGTCACCCTCGTTCTGAATACATATCTGCCAATTAATGTTTATACAGCTAAAAGGAAATATGAAATTCCTGGACTGAGTCTTCAAAGGAATTTCCTTGTGCTCCAGTGAATGTGAAGATTTGTGGGTGATTTATTTGGAAAATAGGATGTTGTATTTGACTTAGCTCAGATAAGCATTACCCTGTGAAATGAAACTCCCAGCAGCTGTGATTAAAGCTTTCCTTTTCAGGACAAGTGTTCACCTTCTGCTCCACACGTCAGCAGGAATATCCTGAGGGTGGATGGCATTCCATGACATATGGGGATTTTTCAAAGCACTCTCTTTTGCCTTTCTTTCTCAGAATTACTTCTGATTTGTTTAGAGTCAAATCAATCCCTGCTAAAGATAGGGAAGGCTAAATAGATGAATGGGTGAAATGCTAAAAAGAGAAGATACGTTTTGTTTGTTATTTGCTCCCTTTTTGAACTGAATTCTCTGATGGAAGCAACTCCACTGGTATCAAAGAAAGTGTTTCCAAGTCAGCTAAGATCCATTTTCAAAGGCCTACATCAGTAGAATGTAAATCTCTTCTGAAATTTTCTGCTCAGATCAGAAAATACATTTGAACATTTTATTCCATATTTTTCTTGAGCTGTCTGTTCAGTAAAATGGACTTTTAAAGATATCTTTAGCAATGTTTGAAGTGATAAGTTTATCAGCTGCCTCTCAGCTTTGCCTTTTCCTAGTGGATTTCCTCAGAAACTTTAGGTTTTGGTGGAATCCAAATCCTCTCTTAGAATAGTTAACAACCCTTGGGATATTCAATGATTGTTGTGCCACCTCTATCACTTCTCTCCATATTTTTGATGGAATTGCAGTGAAGGAAAAGCAGCTTGGAGCTTAGACCCACATGTGGCAGGGAATCATGTTGAAGCAGGGGATGAAAACTAGATGTCATTGTGTGTTCCTCATTTGTGAGCTCTCCTTTTTATACCTCTGGTTTTCCCACCTCATTCTTTTCACCAAAGTTTATTGAGATAAGAGAGAATGAGGATTCTTTCCCTGCTGAGACATCACTGACCTTGATTTGATATTCCTGATGGTTATTTGGCTTCCCATTTCACTAAAATTTCTTCGCTTGGAGAAAGGTTTCATTCATTTCTGTGTTTTCCTCCTCCGTTTCTATTCAGGGTGAGATTTCTGACTGAGCACAATTTTGTTTCTAACTGCAGACTGGGTGGAATTCAGCCCATATGAGATTGGAATGGCCAAGTATGGCACTTTCATGTCTCCTGATTTGTTTGGAAGCAAGTTTTTTATGGGCACAGTGGTGAAGAAATATAATGAAAATCCCTTGCATTTTCTGATGGGTGAGTATGTGACAGAAAGAGGCTTAAAAATAAAAGCAATTCCAGTAGTTCATGGACTTTTAAATGCAGTCACACAAAGTGTGAGACAAGAAGTGGACCTCTCAGTTTGCTGGAAGGCATTCTTTTGAAAGATTTCACAGATATGGATAGGCATTGTTTATTTGTTTCTTATTTCCTTGGTTTTTTGTTTTGATTTGGACATCTGAGCTTATGACTTGGCCTGCTCCCATTTCAGAGGTGTATTCAGAGAGCAACCAACTGCTTAAACAGTGCTTTTTAAGCTATGTGGGGTTTATTTTCCTTCTGCCAAGCACCGTTCATTGTTTATTTTTTCTCTTTCAGGTGTCTGGGGCAGTGCATTTTCAATACTATTTAACAGAGTCCTTGGAGTCTCCAATTCTCAGAATAAAGGGCCCACCATGGAAGAAGAATTAGGTAATATTAGTAAATAATTTCACTATGCTGAGCAATTACTAGCAAGATTCTCCCTCTGTGGAAGGATGGCACTGCTGGTGGTCATTTAAGAATGTGTAGTTAATTACCTTTAATTGCTGGCACTGCTGGATGCTGCTGAGGTAGGGAAAGAGCATTGGGAATGTTCTTTCCTTTCTTTCACTTTCGTTTCTGATCAGTCAGAGCTGCTGAAAGTTACATGCATATATCCATCTCTTTTCTGGAAGCTAATAGAATCCTCTCTTTATGTTGTTACGCTGATTTTTGGAGAGCAGAAGCTGACAAATATTTGGTAGTTACTTGTGTAGTCTCTTGACACTGGGCTGTGTTATTGAAGGAATTAGCAAAACGCACCTAAACTCCCTCATCTCTGGGTGTCAGATTCTCCATTCTAACCACAGCCTGTTGGTATCTGGTCCTTTGCTTGCAAATTGAATGGTTTTGGTTTCACCGCTGGCACACAAATGGCAAGATGACTGTAGAGAAAGAGTTGTGGCTTGGTGTCAGAGCCTTATCTAAGAGACGGGACCAACTCTGTTATTTGCGACTTAAAAAATCAAACGAGGCATCAGTCTCAGGAGTTACAGGTTAAATAACAAGTCACCATAACTGAAGAAAGTCACGAATTTCAGAGTTACATGGCAATTTATAACTTTCTAGTCCAATAGACAATTAACACGAAACTTTGTTTTGATTTTATAACCTATCACCTTTAGTACTTTTTACTGCATTGTGTCTGTTTCTTGACCAATAACTTGTTAGCTCACGTACACACATACACTTCTATTATAACATCTAAATTCTTAACTTAAACTATAAAATCATATTATCATACTTAAAACCCTTTACCATATCACCCAATACATTTTCTTGTTTATAACTATAGAAACATAGGTTTATAATTTTTCAACTTAAGATCTATATACCTTTATCATTACATCAACCCAAGTTCTTTCCAGGGCTGTAAATCAAACTCATTAGTGTTTCCTCTCTTTCCCACAGCTTGGTTTGGATGGACCTTATCGAGTTTTATCTGAGAATGTAGTTAATGGTGAAAGATTTTTTACACTTTTGTTTCCTATTCAGAAGGCAGCATTACAGGGGAAGATCTGACCTATAAATAAATTGTCCTAGACAGCCAGATCTTTCTGAAGATCAAGAAAAGAAAATGTAGATTGAGATAGTTTTTAAATAATAACCTCTGCTGCCTCCTAATGGATGGAATTCAGCTGTTTGATAATCTCTTATTTATGGATGAAAACGAGACCTCCAGGTTCCAATTTCTGAGGCCCCTCAGGAGTGTTAACGCCTCCTCATGGAGGATCCCTGTCAGTAAATGTGATCATGGAAAAGTCTGCTTTTGAAAGATAGTGAGAGACAGAATGTTATCTGTCATCTGTGACTCATTCCACATATCATTTAAAAACTATTATTTGAAGTGGGATCAGATGTGAAAATATTCATGTGGCTTGAACCACAGTCTGGACCAGAGCTGGAGGTGTCCCAGTGGCACCTTGGCACCACAGTAACATTTTCGTAGGAGTTGTTGACAGGACAGAAGCTAAACATCTAAATTTTAGTGAAGGTGAATAAAATGTGTCAGACATGGTGCAGAGGGGAGTGGGAGGTATTGCTTTAGGGTTGCATTTTCTTTTCCAGCCCAAAAATTTCAGGCTAAAGCCAATACCTGCTGCTCACATTCTAATGTCCACAGCAGACCCAGTCTCTTCAGCTGTATTTTCTGTTATAAAGACTATGAGAATTTTATGACTCAGATTTTTTTGAAATTCTTAACTGTTCTGCCAGTTAAACCCCATCAGTTTAAATGAGTTTCTGTTTCTTTCAACAGAAAATATTAGGCTAAAGCACCTTGTAAGCAATGACAGCTCAGACAGTGAAGATGAATCACAGCATCCAAAAGGTAAGGAAATGCTCAGATTTCGTTTCATCATTTCCTTTTTCCATCAGCTTTTGTGTGGCTCAGCAAAATAGAGAACAAGAGACCCCAGGAGGTTCTGGGCTTGACTTCATGTCTCCTGCCTAAGCTGATCATCAAGTGATTCTCTCACACATGTCTGGAATGCCACATACACCCAGAAATGTGGTTTGCTGGGCCAGAGCTCTCCAGAAGTCTGTTTCCAGCAAGCTGCTGAGCTCAGAAGCACCTTGGAATTGCTGCCAGCCCCCCAAACCAACACTACCCATTATTTTCAAGGGTTTCCTGATCAAATATTTACCTGAGAATGGTTTAATGTGGGTTTCCATTATTCACAGGTGTCTTCCAGCACCTTTACAAATGACATCTAATACAGGAAATTCCTCGTGCTTGGCACACTGTAACAATGCCCAAATCCAGGTTCCCAGAAGAGGCACAACCACAAAGGGAATGTTGGGCAGTGGGAAGAAAAGATCCTATTGGTAATTATCTCTAAGTACCTAAAGCACCTGGAAATTTCTGGGGTCTTAGTCAGCTTTCTGTACTTGATAATATTTTTGGGGACAAGACTGATTTTCACCTGCAGAAACCTGGTTTTATTTTTAAGAAGTGGAGCAAAGATGGGAATGCAGCTGTTTGTGATTTCAGGATCTACAGAAGAAAAGAAAATCCTATATGGTGGGACAGGGAGTTATGTCACTAGCTCAGCTCAGTGATTGCTTCTTCAACTCCCGTTATGTGTAAAATCCTAGGTGGTACCAGGTTTTGTGTTTATTTGTGGATTTCCTGTTTAAACACTACAGCCAGCACCAAACACATTTCTCTCCTAGTTTGTAGCCATAGTGAACAACCAACAAATCTGGGATTGTAAACAGTTGGAAATCCCTTTGCTTCCATAGAATGTTATTGGACAGATGTTGGACTTCTCTGATGCTTGTTTTCTCTCTACTTATATAAAACTCAGCTCCTTTAAAGCCTGGGTTAAAGAGGCAAGTTTTAAAGCTGGATTTAAAGTATCAAGCTTGAGCCTGAATTATTTTCTTATCCAAAACACCCCAAAAAGTCAAGTTTTGACAGATGAATGAATGCAGGGTGGTGCCTGTCCAGGTCATTTTTACTGTGAGCTCCAACTGCAGACATCTAAGTCTGGATCTTTGATTGTACTCTTTAGTCAATTAAAGCCAGATATTAATTGTAGATCACTGTAAGGATATTTTCAGGTATTTTAGAATTCCCATGCTATAGCATTATCCTTTATGCAGACTAACTCTGCTTTCCTGAGGAAAGCTGGATTTCTAACAGGCAGGAAAGATGGAGAAGGCTGTCAATGCACATCCAGATGAATTTATGAATTTATGTCTACATCAAGCATGGATCTTACCAGCTCAGGTCTGTCCCTGAGCCCAGCAGAGCTTACAGAGAAAGACCTCAGACTAATTAAGTCTTGCTCAGGTCATCTAAGACATTCCCAGTCTATATTGGTGATGGACACATCCACACGGTTGTGGGGCAGATTGAAGGTTTCACTGGCCTGTGAAGTTGAAGGGATGGGTTCTCTGCACTCCTCTGAAATCATTGCAGCAAAGCTCCATCATCCAGCCCCCAGCTCGTTGAAAGAAGTGTTTTATTTTCGTAGGTCCTTTATTTTATAGCCCCTGAAATGCTGGCATTACACTTGCTATGTTTAAGTCTCACTGCTGGGTGTTCTCATTTTTGTGTGCAGGCACTGAGGGCGCTGAGGCAAAGCAGGAGAGCCAGGAGAGGCTGCAGGAGAGCAGCCAGGAGAGGCTGCAGGAGAGCAGCCAGGAGAGCTGGGTGCAGCGCATGCTGATGGCCCTGGTGGGGGACAGCGCCCTGTTCAACACGCGCGAGGGCCGCGCCGGCAAGGTGCACAATTTCATGCTGGGGCTGAACCTCAACAGCTGCTACCCCCTGTCCCCTCTGGCAGAGCTGATCACCCAGGAGTCCCTGGAGGAGGACGAGCCGGCAGCAGTGGCAGGTCAGTTCCCAGAATGCTGGTGCTGTTGTGTGTTTATTAATGAAGCCAGAGGCAGCGAGTTCCCGGCGTGGTAACATCACACCAGGAGGGTCACAAGAGCACCATGGGGATTGTCCAGCAGCAAAGCTTGTGAGGGGAGTGGGAGGATCAAAGGGCACCACACAGTGACTTCTGTCTGCTCCCTGTCCCCTGGCACAGGCTGTGGCACAGCCACTGAAGGGACAGTGGTCCTTGGTTTGGCAGAGGGGACCAAACTGCTTTTGTGTAGGGTACCCTTCGTTCCAGCCACTTTCTCATTCTCTTGGCCTTCTCCAAAGGGTGTCCAGGTTGTTCCTTGGCTCTTATTGATGCTAAGCCTGTTGGTGCAAATGAAACCTTTCCTTGTTCTCCTGCAGAGCTTCCCTGTTGCAAAACCTTTGTAGCTCATCTGCTGTCTTTGTCTTTTGAAAAACCCCTGGGAGCAACACACTTCTTCACTTGTAGGATCACAGAATCAGTGAATGTTGGAAGAGACCCATAGGAACCATCCAGTCCAAGCCCTGGCCCTGCCCAGACACCCCAACAATCCCACCCTGTGCATCCCTGGGAGCGGTGTCCAAACATTCCTGGAGCTCTGGCACCCTCGGGGCCCTGCCCATTCCCTGGGGAGCCTGGGCAGTGCCCAGCACCCTCTGGGGGAAGAACCTTTCCCTGGTATCCAGCCTGACCTTCCCCTGGCACAGCTCATAGATCCTTACTTTGCTAACACCATGTTCTTCCCGGTGTGGATGCACCTGACAAACCACTCCCATTCCAGGCTGCCTGATGTGCAGGTGCATCCACATTTGATGCTGGCTTAAGCAAGAATGTGGATGGAGGATAAGAATTTCAAAAATAAATGAATTTGCAAAAATTTCAAAGTCTTTCCCCACTCCTTGAGGGATGTGATGTGTGGGACAGTAGCTGCGAAGAATAATTGTGTTTGATTAGGCTTTTGAAGCCTTCGCCATGGGCAGCGTTCACTGCAATCTGCTCACTGAAAGGCAGTTAATTTCTTGGTGTTCTGGCACTGGAAGTGTCCAAAGCCAGGCTGGACAGGGCTTGGAGCAACCTGGGCTAGGGGAAGGTGTCCCTGCCCATGGCAGGGGGTGGCACTGAGTCATCTTCCAACCCAACCCATTCCATGATTCTGTGATCCATCAAGCAAAGAACAACTACACCTCTCTGAAGGGGGTGTTCCTTCCATGCTCTTCCTCCCAGCACAGCCCCACCAACCATCCCTGGTGACAGCAACATTCCCCTCAGCCCTCATTTCCTATTCAGAGGAAGGAGATTGTCCCAACTGCTCATTAAGCAACAGTAAATACCAGATGTCATTTAAAAGCTTAAGAATCAGCCGTGCTCTAATGTGTATTTGTTAATGTAACAAATCCCTTGCAGGGCTTGAAGAGTAATTTCCATCTGGACTCCACTTTCTAAATATTTCTGTCATCTCAGAGGTGTTTACAACTGGGTAGTCTTAATATTTATAGTACTTGGAAAAGAGGCAGGAAAGTGGTTAGGAAATTTATGGTTGGAAAAAATGGCAGTTGATGAGAATTTTGCATAATTAAGACACGTGGATAGTCTTCAGAAACAACTATCAACTTCCTGGGATTTGATTTCAATGGAAATAAAATGCTGGTTTGACAGAACTCTGCACCTCTGACACAATTACTTTGGAGTGCCTGAAACTTCTTTGGGTTAAAATGGGAAAAGTTTGACATGACTGCAGTTTTTTGCTGTTAGCTGAAGCTCACACTCATAAACCTGCAGTAACAACTCACATCTGACAGCTGCGAGTGGTTGCAATATTATAGTCAAGAATAGTTAAAAACCCCTTGAAATGTCAGTAGTTAATATAAAATGATATCATTCAGTAGTGTGATGAGTGTATCCACATTTTAATGCTGTGAATTTTCCTAATATATGGAAGTGCTGAGGAGCCCAGAGGTGCAGATAGAAAGGGGACTCTGGTGTAAAATTTAAGTTCTTAGATTACCATGGCACTGGCTGCATTTAAGCTGTGCATATTTATTCCTAGCACTGGCAGTTTACCTGTCAGCTTGAGTGCAGAGAGAAGTCTGTCTTGCTTTAAGATTTACTCTCCTTTATTGCCAGACACTCCAAAGGAGAAATAAGTGAATCAAAAAGGATATCAATACTACTTTCCATCTCCAGTTGTCCCAAGCCCTCTGCAGAGGATGAACTGTGGCTGACCTAAGCCAGTCTTACAGTCATTACTGAGGACTGAATTTAGGGTCTGCAGGGCCTGCAGCAGAGAAGCCAGCTGCTTGGTTTGGAAAAAAAACCCTTGGCTTTGCTTTTCCACAGACTCTATTTGTGGAGATAATGGTGAGCATTTTCTTATTTCATCAGGAATGATTTCATCGTGAACTCAGAGTTGTTCTGTTTCTTTTCTTGATGTTACAACACACCAGAACGATTTGAGAAAATGCCAAGTGCATAACAATGGGGAAAAATAACCCCTAATCTCTGCTTCCTCATTTCAGTATTTATGGAAACTGTTGTAGTAGATGGACGTCAGTAGCAAATGCCCTTCTCATGGCCCCTCCTTCCACTGGAGCTGCCATCTGTGGCAGATTTGGACTCTAGGACATGCCATCTTTATGATTTCCAGACAAATATCTGTGTATCCCATTGCTGGGAAGCTGACACGGCTGGGCTGGCTAAACATGGAGCTGGGCTGGTAAACACAGACCCACAGAGCTGTTAAGGCTGGAAAAGACCTTTAAGATCATCAAGTCCAACCATCAACCCAGCACCGCCACTAAACCCTGTCCCCAAGTGCCACATCCTCACATTTTCTCCCAGTTTGCTGTTTGATGGACTGGAAGGTGCTGGTAATACGGATGCATCTTTCCTAAAAGGCTGAAAATTCCTGTCCCAGGCTCTGGGAGTCTGGGATTGTATGAAGACTGTGATTACTAAAACCCATTTATATGGTTGTCATAAATTTATTAACAGCATTAAGATGTTTACTCCTTTAAAATATAAAAAGATTATTTTGATAAATTTGGTTTTAGAGTCATGAGGGCTGTAAGCAATAGGATCCATCTCATTCTTCAGTGTTGGGAGGGAGTTTGTGTGGTAGGAATACACTCCCATCACAAACACTGTTATAGCTGATGCTATCTTTGGTTAAAAGATCTTTCAAATTCAATTTTTGTAACATAAGAAAAGATGAAACTTGAACAGAAATATTTTTGCAATTCCTTAGAAGTTCTAATAAGGGTTTCACAAGGGTGAAATTATGTTTGACATGTTTTCTTTAAACAAGAAGGGGAAAACCAAATTGGTCTACATGTGCTAAAGGGAACTGCAGTCAGTGTGGGTTTTTTACCAATTTTTTTTTAAATTGTGATGACTTTGATAAATACCAATATATTTTCATTGATTTATGCTAATTAATTATTATGAAATATATCTGGTTCTAAAACAGGTTTATAAACACACTTAGCCCTATAGCAATAGGCAATGATTTAAAAGTGTTCTCTCCTTAGAAATGGGCAAATAGTGGGAAAGTGGTGCCTCATTACTTAGAAAAGGATCTTCTAATAAATAATGACAGAAATAAAAAGTGAAATCATCTGTTTTAAGGTTTTGTTTGGTGCTCACAACATGCTGCATCTGAAATGACAGGGACAAGAGTTAGTATTATTTTTGATGGATTTTCTTTGCTTCAAAAATACCCTTTTTTTTCAGATTACTACCATTGTCAATAAGTAGGTGCCAGGAAATTCAATTATAGCAGGAATAATTATTTTTCTATCCAGCATTCCTTACATTACACTGCCCTCTACAGATATGAACATTAGATTTTTGTTAAAAAGCAAAACCATGCACTGGAAATATTTGTAAGGTCTAGAACAAGAAAAGACTGTCAGGGGCAAAGTTTTAAGTACAGCAGGGATAGTTCAGTAGTGTCCAAAGACTTTAATTTTGTAGTATCCAGAGACCTGGGTAAGTGTGAAGACACCCAGGAGAAATGGATTGGTTTTTTCTGAACTGCTCCTGAGGGAATGTTGGGATTAGAGGGAAACATCATCAGGCTGGGCTTAGAGAGAAGACTGGTGGATACCACACTGGGACAGCACCAGCAGTGAGTGGCTGACAGGGAGTTCTGTCCAGTGCCTAAATTATGGCTATGGGTCACAATTTCTCTTTGTTCCTGGTGGAGTGGGGAGTATGAGGTTGTCAGGCCTGGTGCAGGTTGGAAAACAAGACCTGATAGTCCCAATGGAATGAGCAGAAGCAGATACAGACAAGTGTCACAGGAGAGCAGAACCACATTGAGGCTTTTTGGGCAAATTTGGGAGAGCTGGGAAGGACGTGGGGTTGGGAGGGAACCTGCGGGAGTAGGTTTGGGCAGGGGTTGTAGGACATTGAGGGGATCACAGAATATTAGGGTTGGAAGATCTCCGGGGATCACCCACTCCAACCCTCTGCCCAGAGCAGGTGACACAGGGACACGTCCTGGGGGTTTGGGATGGCTCCAGAGAGGGAGGCTCCACACCCTCCCTGGGCAGCTGTTCCAGGGCTCTGCACTCTCCAAGGAAAGAAGTTCTTCCTCATGTTGAGGTGGAACTTGTTATGCTTTAGTTTATGGCCATTGCTCCTCATCCTGTCACTGGCACCACTGAACAGAGTCTGGGACTATCCTCTGACACCCCCAGATGTCACTTAACATCCCATAAACTTTCTCCTTTGTGCATGGATTGTTTGGGGTGATGGAGTGAAGGTGGGAGGGCTGGGATCAAACCTGGGCTTTTGTCCCCTTTGGTTTTGCCTGAAGCCACCTCTGGGTCTGCCTCGTACACTTGGCCTCCTGAAGGCCCTTCCAGTTCTGGCTTTTCACCTCATTCTCCAGTTTTTAAGAGTTTTAGTTACACTTGAGTTCATGGTGTGTTTAACTGGGATACACTGTGCAGTTCAAATTCCATGCTCTCTCCAGAACTTAGGGAGACACTGGAAAGCCCATCAGAACCTCAGTTCATAACTCGGGTGTCCCTGCTTGGTTTGGTTTTCCCGTGTTCTGCGCAGATCCTGACGAGTTTGAGAGGATCTATGAGCCCCTGGATGTGAAGAGCAAGAAGATCCACATCGTGGACAGTGGGCTGACCTTTAACCTGCCCTACCCGCTCATCCTAAGGCCCCAGAGAGGCGTGGATCTCATCATCTCCTTTGATTTCTCAGCCAGGCCAAGTGATTCCAGCCCTCCTTTCAAAGTAAGTGGCACAGGCCCTTCTCTTCCTGGGTTCAGGAGTTTAAGGTGACTCAGTTCTATTCCGCATGGTCCCGGAAGGCCTTGGTGCTGTTGGATCTACAGCTTCGGAATATTTCTTTCCGCGTCAAGGCAGAATATTGCCCTGTGCCTCAGTTCCTGTTTACATGCCTTCCATGAGGCAACTGGCACAAAGAGGGATAATGAAATTCCTTTGAAGCCGGGGGTCGGTTGTTTTTGTGGAAGTTTTGCTTTGGCACTGACTGCAGAGTTCTATTTTCTGTCAGAATTAAACAATTAAGTCATTTTCCCTGCCGTACTGTCCCTGTGCCCAGCTGCTCTCCTCTGTGTGCTGTGATGTAAATGGATGGTTTCATGTCATCATCTTGCAGAAATGCATCATCTCGGGATTGCTAAATAAACAACCTTTTGGAAGCAGGGCTAACAGTTCATTTACATCTCACCAGGATAATCCCACTGCTGGTTTAAGTGGGACTCAAATCCATCCAGGCCAGTGCAAAACAGCAACAGGAAAACAGGGATTAAGTGCCATGGCTGTTTTCTGCAGCAGGTGTGGAAAGCACAGCTGTCAGTCTGTACAACCTGCACTTCCACACAGCTCCAGCTGATCCCAGAGCCTTTACACGGATCATTTTGGTAACTGCTACAGGAAAACCAGCACTTGGAGATGATTGTGAGCTCCTTTGTGCCGTGGTTTAGCGGGCATGGTGCGATTTGGTTGATCTGTGTGATCTTGGAGGTTGTTTCCAACGTTAATGATTCTACCATCCTCAAAAAAGAGGCATTATTTATTTCAAACCCAAATGGATTTTTAAAGTCATTTTTAAGGGAATTCAGAAAGCGTTCCTGTTTGAGAAACAACTGGCATTCCTTGTTGCTTTACAGACAAATTTCAGTTAGAACAAATAGAGAATTATTTTCCTTCAGCTGCTATGGAGTGACAAAACCCCCAAACAACATTAGAAAATAATAGCAGTAGCAAAATGAGCTTGAGATCAGTGCTGCCAACTGCAAAGGCACATTCAGGAGAATAAAAAGGAGACATTCCTGTAATCTCTAGGTCTCTTGGGGAGAAGACTTCCTAGTGCTTGAGATCCTTTGTTTTTCCTTAAGTGACTGAATCACAGAGTCTGTTTCTTCCTTTAATATTCTATTTGCATAAGAATATACCTCCTTTTTTTGTCATGAGTGTTTGCCCCAGCAGCTAAGTTTGCTGACACAGCACTGCCATTGCCTCTGAAACATCTTTTTCCTCCCTTTTTTAACATTCCACATGTGGAGTCCGTGCAAAAGGCTGTGTATGGTCACCCCTGCTGCTCTTAGCATTCTGTCTTTGTCAGCTGCAATTTTCTGGATTGTTTTGGGGAACATGGAGAGATTAATTAGCACTCAAGTGGCATCCTGAAGGTTTTTCTCTAAACTGTCATTTTCAGAAGGCAAAAAATTCCTTGACACAGTAAAAAATGGTGGGAAAATTAGATGGTGCCTCAGGTTTTCCAGAAGGCTGTGTTGAACGGAATGGTCCATTGTTTCTGAAGCACAAAGAGGTGTGTGCTGGGGCAGACACTGGTGTGTTCCTGAGGCAGAGGACAGGAACTGGAACCAGTTCTGTCCCATTGGGGCATTGCAAAGAGCAAATGCCACTTCAGGAGTGGGCCTGTATCTATGGTAGCACTCTAATATTTTACTCCAGTGGGGAAATCAGCCAGCTGAACTCAATGACTTGAGCCTTGGTTTATCATTTTACACCCACTATCTCTTAATCTCTTGCGTATCCAAAACAGTCGCCCCAGGAAGGGTCCTATTTCATTGAAAACCAAGATTAAAGATGTTGACCTTCCCTCTCCTCCCTCTCACACACCCTCATTACATGCTTTTGAGTCATTATTTACAAATTATCTTGTTTACTGAGTTGTCATGAGGAAAAAGAAGCCGGTTTTCCAGAGCTCTTCACTCAATGTGCTTTGAGAGGCTGCTGTGTGCAGGGATTGACTGCGAGTACAACAATGCCTGGCCTGGTGTTTAGGAACTCTCAGTGGTTTCCACACCACTGGTACTCCTTTGCAAAGTAAAATTATGGATGGCTTTTCCCTCTCTGTCAGCTCAGTAAATTCACCCCCAGGTTTCTGGGGCAGACCAGATTCCTTCCTGTGACTCATGGCAGGTGGTGGAGCCTGGGCAGGGTGAGTGAGGTGCTCAGTTTGTCCTGCTGGGTCATCTGTGCTGAGATGGACTTGATTAGTCCTGGGAACCACAGGGTGGTTTGGGCTGGAAGGGACATTAACCTCATCCCACCCCTGCCGTAGGCAGGGACACCTTCCACTGTCCCAGGGTGCTCCAAGCCCCATCCAGCCTGGCCTTGGACACTGCCAGGGATCCAGGGGCAGCCACAGCTTCTCTGGGCACCCTGTGCCAGGGCCTCCCCACCCTCACAGGGAAGGATTTCTTGCCAGTATCCCATCTAACCCTCCCCTCTGGCAGTGGGAACTGGCAGTGTCACTCCATCCCTTGCAAACAGTCTCTTTCCATTTTTCCTTGTCAGCTCCTTCAGGCCCTGCAAGGCCACAGTGAGGTCACCCCAAAGCTCCTCTTCTTCAGGCTGAACAATCCCAACTCTCCCAGTCTTTTCTCATAGCAGAGCTGCTCCATCTCTCTGACCATCTTGGTATCTCCTCTGGACTCCCTCCATGTCCTACCTGTGTTGATTTAAAAATTTATGGGTTGCTTTAACCACCCCATATCCCTGTCTCTGCAAACCACACTTTACAGTGTAGGCTTTTATGCACCTGAGTCTTTCTTCTCTTTCCAGGAAATCCTGCTGGCTGAAAAATGGGCCAAAATGAACAAGCTTCCTTTCCCCAAGATAGACCCCAACGTGTTTGACCGGGAGGGCATGAAGGAGTGCTACGTGTTCAAACCAAAGGACACCTCCTCGGAGAAGGACTGTCCAACCATCATCCACTTTGTGCTGGCCAACATCGACTTCAGGAAGTACAAAGCTCCAGGTGAGCTCACAGTTCCTGATGCTGAATCCACCTGTTCCTCTGGAATCACTTGGTGGTTATGTACTAGGAATATTTTGTCTCTGAAACAACTCTTGAGCTCTGTCTGGAGTCCTTGGGAATTCAAAGGAGCCGTTAAAAATAAGGTAGTAAATCCTCAGCCGTAACGTTTAGATGGAATTTTTTTATTTGTCCTGTGCAGGTGTTCCCAGAGAAACACAGGAAGAGAAGGATTTTGCAGACTTTGATATTTTTGATGATCCAGATACACCTTTCTCTACCTTCAACTTCCAGTATCCCAACGAGGCTTTCAAGAGGCTCCATGACCTCATGGAGTTCAACACCCTCAATAACATGGACGTAAGTATGGGGGTTAAAGGGGCTGGGTTGTTAAAGGGGGAAGTGGGTGATGTGAGTAAAGCCCTAAATCTGCCCTACAGAAGGTACAAGGCTTTGCCTTAGTGGTTGTCTGATTTTCTCATTTGGTTCTTGCCTTGGTTTTGCCATTTTACCATCCCAAGCCATTCAGGATAGCTGAGCGAAGGGGACTGTGGAGGATATAAACATGATGTGCAGGATTTTATACTTTTTTTTTTTTGGTCTAATTGGAAAAAAAAGACACTGGAAATTTTCTCTGAAGGAACTTTCTTTATCAGCTAACTCAGTAATAATTATTTGTAATTGATAGTTGGCGTAGCATGACATCATGATCCCAACATCTGAGGAGTGACAAGGGTAATGATCACCCAGATAAAGATACGGGGGTTTTAATCAATATACTGAAGAAAACTTGTTACATCAGCACAAAGGAAATAAAAGTGAAGATTTAATCTTTCCCAATGTAATAATTACTTTCTACATCCTTGAAATACGGATTTTCTCAACGTTTGGATTTACCCTTCTGAGTTTCACTGGGGCTGTTTAAATACTGTATATTTTTGTGTGACTTCTTTTGTGTTGGTGGCCTCCCTCATATTTTTACTAACCACGTTAAAATCAGTGTTTTATACACCCAAGAAATACTATTTGTAATAAAACTCATCAATCCCTTTGCTCAGTGATGGAGCAGCACTGAAAGTGGGAGCAGCAGCTGTTAACAGCAGAAGGGACTGTTTCTGCCCATTTCAAAGTGGTTCAGATGTGAGCTTTCCTGCTGGCTGTGTTGTTCCCTGCAGGTGATCAGGGAGGCGATGATGGAGAGCATCGAGTACAGGAAGCAGAACCCCTCGCGCTGCTCCGTGTCCCTCAGCAGTGTGGAGGCCAGGAGGTTCTTCAACAAGAGCAGCCTCAACAACAACCACACGTAGAGGCTGTGCCCACCCAGAAACTGCTTCTGCCTTTGGAACTGGAGTCAAAAGGACTTTAGTGGAGCATCCCTGCTCCTCACAGAGCTGTGCAACACTCCTGAACATGTCTTCTTGTGAGCGTTCACGTTCCAATAGCATTTTGTACTGCTTTTTTAAAAACTAAAAACATTTCAGTAGGCTGAGATCCTCATTTTTAAAACTGTGGAATTAGTTGGAGATCATTGGGTTCAGTGTCTTCTTCTTACAAAATTGTAAACACTGGTTTCTTTTGGGGGGTAGTTGATTTTTAGTTGATGTAAGCTGGACATAGCTTGAAGGATAAGATGGAATTAGAAAAAAGAAATTGAAATCCACTTTACTGCTGTTTGAGAATGTCTGTACCACTCAGCAAAAAATTAAACCTCTGATATTTTCTTTTTCTTATTTAATCCTCAAAATTACATTGCTTGAACTCTTGAGCTACTGGCAACCATGTGTTAAATTATTATCAGTTTGTGCATTTCTGACCAGAATGTTTTTTCATAAAATGACAGTGATTTTGCATTTGAGCATGATTAAAACAACACATTTCTGCAGAGGGACAGTGGCAACGTTTACTGGGGATTGGTAAAACGTGCCCAGGTAAGAATGTGAAGCCTTAAGGGCTATTTAAAAAATATATTCTTAGTACTTTGAATAATGAAAGACTGTGCATAGACAGAGATTATTTTAGTGCCATCTCAACCAGTATTGCTGTAACTCTGCAGATGCACAGAAAATGCAGCTGCGCCTCTGAAGACTTTAATTGCTAAAATCAGTAAATCCCTGGGAAGGGAAATAATTACAATGCATTTCTTTTAACAGCCGCTGCACCAAAGAATCGTGGAATGCTTGGGGGTGGAAGGGACCTTAAAGTTGATCTCATTCCCTCCCACGAGCCCAGGTTGGTCCAAGTCTACATGCAAAGTTCTGTGGTTAAATAACATTTCCTGTATTGATCTGTAGGTTTTATTTCTGTTTGAGTTAGTGCATGTTTAAAATCAAGAAAGAAAATAAAAGTAACTTATCTTAGTGCTGCATAATTTAAATATTTTCTATAAATTCTGGAATACAGAAAGGAACTGGTACCATTATATTATTGTAATATTTTCTTTTAAATGTCATATTTCCTTTCGGTAATGTAATATTTGTATTTTTTATTTTATAATATGTACCTACTCTGTTTCATGGAAGAGTTTTTATCATGCTTTATACAGTTTATATTATCACAGTGTTACCAGATGATAAAAAATAAAACTATATTTGGCACCTGCTGTTTTCAGACAGTTTTATTTTGATAATTCATGGGCTACTTACAGTTTTTTTGTGAAGAGATGTGGAGCAGCTGGGTGGTGTGGGGCAGCTCACAAGACTGACAGTGCATGGGATGGGTATTTGCAGCCTTTAATCTTGGATTCCTTATAAAGCAGGGAAGTTCCTTAGACATTACTGAAAATAATGTGGAAGGAGAAGAATAATGCAGGAAAATCTCTCTTCTGACACACAGTGTGACACCAACTTCACAGAGTTTTCCCATACCTAGGAATGTAATTCTTTGTTTCTCATTTTCCCTCCCTTTAATCCTGGTTCTTCTGCTTTGTGTGCACAGTATTTTTTCCCAACCCAGCATGTGATTCCTAGGAGGCAGAAAAAGGTGGATTTAGAGAATGAATTATTTCGGACTTCAAACATTACTGTAGGGGCAGCACATGGGAGATCCTTCATGCTTGAAGGACATGGAAATGCCACCCTGCAGGTCTGGTGGTGAGGCCTTAGGGGTGAGCTCAGTTCCTGGAAAATGGCTCTGGTGAGCTCTGCAAACCTGCTCTGATGGGCTCTGGAAACCAGCTCTGGTGGGCTCTGGAGAACAGCTCTGGTGGGCTCTAGAGAACAGCTCTGGTGAGCTCTGGAAACCTGCTCTGATGGGCTCTGGAAACCAGCTCTGGTGGGCTCTGGAGAACAGCTCTGGTGGGCCCTGGAGAACAGCTCTGGTGGGCCCTGGAAACCAGCTCTGGTGGGCGCTGGAAACCAGCTCTGGTGGGCGCTGNTGGTGAGCTCTGGAAACCTGCTCTGATGGGCTCTGGAAACCAGCTCTGGTGGGCTCTGGAGAACAGCTCTGGTGGGGTCTGGAAACCAGCTCTGGTGAGCTCTGGAAACCTGCTCTGGTGGGCCCTGGAAACCTGCTCTGGTGAGCTCTGGAAACCTGCTCTGGTGGGCTCTGGAAACCTGCTCTGGTGGGCTCTGGAAACCAGCTCTGGGGCTCTGGAAAATGGCTCTGGTGGGCTCTGGAAACCAGCTCTGGTGGGCTCTGGGACACCCAGCACCGAGCCTGGCCCTGAGCATCTCTTCCTTGGGACCTTGGGGCAGGCTCCAGTTCTGGGATGGGCATTGGAAACCTCTGCCTGCCTTTTCCTTCACCAGCAGAAGTGAATGCTCAGACTAAATCCCACTGGCCCGGGAAGCATTGGAGCTCTGGATCAGTGACCTTGGCGTGTTTGTGTTGGTGAGAAGAAAATCCGTTTGGCAGGGAACAGGGCTGCAGCCAATGCCTTTTCCCATTCCCCTGGGCATGTTTTGTCTGTGGGATGAAACCTGAGCACTCAGTGTGAGCGGTCACCTGCAGAGCTGTTCCTACAGAGCACACAGAGCTGGTTTTCCAGGAGAGCCTCTCGCTCGTGCACGGGAGTGGATGTGGGATCAAACGCCAGAGCCAGTTGTGCAACCGCTTGTGTTGACATAACAGGGTTTGCTCTGGTGCTCACTGGAAGCAAAGCTGAGCAGACGTTTCCTGGAGCCATAAATTCACCCCTCTCTGGCTGCTGGCACCCAGGGTGGACAGGTTTGTGTAGGGATGTGACTCACCCAGGAGGTTACACAGGGCCCTTCTCACGCGGGGTGGAAGGCAAGGGCTGTGAGGGCTCCCAGGAATTCCCCATGGCAACACAAACACGGCGCTGCTGTGCACGCGAGGAGCAGGCGCTGGGGCAAGGCAAGGACACGGCGACTCCTTAACCTTTAGACAAACCAAACCCCGCAGGGACTGGGTCCAACAGGAACAGGAATTCCTTATGTGGCTGTTTAACCCATGAGTGCCAAGCCCCGCAAACTTGAAATTAGGGATCAAAGGCCAAGCCGAAAGACTCCTGGTTTCATTAGGTTTGGTCAGGAGATGTTTGGGAACAGAACTCCCAAAGCAAGCAGCCGTGAGCTTGGAGAGACCCATGTGGTAGGATGGACCAGGATCTCAGGGGTGCCAAAAACACAGGCCGGTTTGAGAAAGAGGTGGGGGCAAATGGGGCACTGAAAGGGAAACCCCGGCTGTGACGGGGTCACTGGTGCTGGGCTGGGAGCTGGGTCTGATGTCTGCAGAGGGGACTGTTCTGCAGCACCTGGGGCTTCCCTGCCACTCCATCTTCACCTGGAGCCAGCAGCCCATTCGTGAGGCCTTCCTGAGACCTGTCAGGAAAACCTCGAGGAATTTAACATCAAACTAACTTAAATATTTTGTCTTTAATCAGTACAATGCTCTTCCAGTGAGCCCTCCTCGAAGGCTGTGGCCAAACTGGCCATAGAAACCTGGGAATCTTGAAGTGGTTTTGGCCTTTGTGTCTCTTGAATTCTCACTCATCTATACTGTTTTAGGCAAGTCAAAAGTGAGCAGGGAAAAATAGGCAGCTCTGGGCTTATTTGGGTGTGCAACTGTAACTTCTGCTATTGAAGAATAAACTACACTGGTAAAGCTACACCTCCCATCCCTGGAGGTGTCCAAGGCCAGGTTGGACGTGGCTCAGAGCAACCTGCGCTAGTGGGAGGTGTCCCTGCCCATGGCAGGGGGTGGCACTGGATGGGGCTTTAAGGTCTCTCCCAACCCAAACCATTCCACGATGTTATGATTCTAAAGTGATATCATTTGATTGGTACCATTTTGTAACGTAGCTGCGTTTCTGCTCCTCTTTGGATGGTGTGGGGTGGGGATGGATGGCTGGGCCAGCAAGGGACATGGGACTTGTGCCAGGCAGGTCTGTAAGTTCTGGGATAAGGAGGAGAACGCAGGCGGCACCCTCCACATCCCGCTGGTGCTTAACACCTTCCAGACGTTTTCTCACAGCTCGTTTAGGGCCTCGTTTAGGGCGTGTGCTGGAAAACACAAACCGGAATTAACGCCATGGCATTAAAAGAGGCTGAGGGAAGTGTTTCGCCAGCGAGTTTGGGAAGCAGAGATGCTGATGCTTTGCAGCTGTGGATTCAGTGCAAACCCTTCTGGTCCGGTTTTACCAAACCCCAGGGATTTCCCTGAGGACATTTTTGTGTGACGGTCAGCCGTGCTTCTGGCACTAATTAATCCCTGGATGCTGCCAGCACAGAGAGAGGCAGCCTGGAGGGCCGGGGTCGGCTCTGGGAGGGGAAGGTGCCTCTGCTCCTCCCTGGGGCTCTCGCTGTTGGCTGTGGATGGTGGGGTGGGATGAGGGACGGGAGCAGAGGCTGAAACCTGAAAGAGGGTGGTTTGAATCCAACCGTGTGCCGCGGGTGGTCCCAGGGTTTCTTTAGGATGTCCCTTTGTAAGGCTGGGAGGAAGCTGTTTTGAACTGATGCTTTTTTGACCTTGCAGAAGTCCAGAAGTTACTAATGCTGTTTAACTCTCATTTGCTATTCCTACCTCAGCTTCAAACTCCTTTTAACACTTTGTTTAAAAACAGGTTTTAAACCCATTTTTAGGTAAAGAAATTTATTCCAAGGTGATACAGAGCAGGTTTCAATACCCCACCAGGCTGAAGGCCTCTTTCTGGTGTTGCCTCTGTGTCTTTTCTGTCTCTTTTTTCAAGGGCTGCCACAAAATAAATGAGGGAAAATTTGACATCTGAAATCCACTGTGTCTTTATTGCTCACTTCCTTTTATTTTGGAATCTTACGATCATGGAATCATTAAGATTGGGAAAGACCTAACAGATCATCAAGTCCAACCATCAGCCCAGCACTACCACCAGGTTCAGCACTAAACCTTGTCCTCCAGTGCCACATCCACATGGTGTTTGAACAGCTCCAGGGATGGGGACTCCGCCATGCTCCGTGACACGGCTGTGAGCTGGAATAGCTGGAAGATCCAGCAGCAGGTGTGGGGTGCTGTGAGGGAGCAGTGTTTCAGTGTAAACTCTTTGAAATACAGGAAATCCAATCTTCTAGATGAAGAACACAGGTATTTATGCAGTTAAATATATGTATTTAAAATTTTTGTCCAACTTAAGAACTGTCATTTCTCAAGACCAAACCCACCCCACTTCTCTTCTCGCCCCTTGGGGGCCAGTGCACATTTCCAGCTAAAGGAAGTAGTTTAAGTCCCAAAAATCATTGCCCTGCTGTTTAGTCCCTGTGTCAGGAAAGGGTTGGTGTTAGGATTGGTCTTTTTGCTTTTAAATGATTTGTACCAGTGATGAGGAGGGTGAGTTGTGCAAGCAGCAAAATGTGATGAGAGTGACCTAAATTTAACAAAATGGCTAAAAACGGTGAGGATGTGAACACTGAGGGGCACTGAGTTGCCTGCTGTGGGCTTTACACGCTCCCAGAGGCAGAAAGTCTCTCTATCTTGAAGGCTGCACTCTCAGGTGTTTCGTACAGCACACACTTTAATATAGATGTTTTTCTTCCAGGTAGTGATAACTGCCCACAATATCAGCCAAATTCCCATCAATCTGGGTGAAAATTTGAAGGCACAGACTTTGGTCTAATACTGTGTTTTACGCTAAACCCAACCATCCTTCTGCTGTGAGTTTGAACGTTTCACTCCAATGTAAAATTCCAACATTTGCGTTCTGCAGTGTGACCAAAGCCAGCTCTTCTGCTCTCTTGTGCAATGTAATAAATGTCAGATTGACAAATTCAGCTCCATTGAAATGTTTTTTTATAACTGCCCGTGGTGTTGTAAGATGCACTTAACAAATATTTGTTGGCTTAAAGGATGCAACTGAATCACTGTTCTCTGATGGCAAACCCTCACTGTGGAAAACAGCCCTTGCTCATATTTTCCCAGTGCCCTGTGTGGTGGGACACCGAGCAAAGCTCTTGCAAAACAGAGAACTCGGTGTTATGAACCCACAGGTAATAGCCAAGCAACGGCATTTTGGCATCTAAACAAACACAGGGTGCTTAGGAAAAATAAAAAGAATGTGAAGATCCAGCCTTCGCCTCCCGGCAGGAGGAGGACACAGTTTGGTTCCTTGGTGTTCCCATGTCCCCAGCCCCCCTCGCTGCTGGGGGCTGAGGGGCTTTGGCAGAGGGATGTAACCCGGAGTGGGAAGGGCAGTCAGGGGCTGCTCCCGGCAAAACCTGGGCAGTTCCAGCCTCCCTCAACCCTCAGAGGTGGGAAAGCCTTTTCCCAGGCCAGCATCAGGTGCTAAATGCTGTGATGGACGAGGCCAGCAAATGGGGATTTAATGACTCCTGACATCCCTCCTGGATGCACAAACAGCTTTTTGCAGGACGTTAACACCAGGTGCCTCTGAGCAACCTGTCTGTCCCTCAAGGAACCTCTGTGACAGGATGAGTGGCTCAGGGACACCACAGTCAGTCCTTCAAGCTGCAAAAAAGGTGATTAACCTTGGAACAGAAATCATTTCAGTGGAAAACTGGACAGGTTTCAGTTGTACCTTACAGGAGGGCCTGGCTGCCCATTTGTCATCAGATTTTCCTCAGCAGTCTTACCCCAAAACTTGATTTCATCTTTCTCTACTTCTCAGTGGTAATGCAGGAAAAATAATTGGAAGTTTTCTCTTTTCTTTTTGCAGCAGAATTCTGCACATGGATACAAGACATTCCTGACTCAATAGTTGAGCAGCTTTGTGGTTTTGGGATTCTCTAGGTAAGTTTAAGGAAAACATGGAGAAGGCACTCTCAGTGCCTCTGTGCACTGAGCCCCCGAGCCTAACCCGGCCCCCTCCACCTGGGAGTGCTGTTCGAGGCTCTAAAATTAAGTTAGTTAATGCACGGTTAATTGCCAAGTGTTTTACATATCAATCCATCCACTTCGTAGGGGCTGTGGCTATGAAAACCTTTGCAGGCCACAGCTCACGTTATGAACAAGGACAACTGTGTGCAAAAATAAAACAAAAATAAACCTCTGCATCTAAAAGTAGAAAAATCTAGATTTCTGATGATTTTGTGGTGCTAACAAACCAAGGGAGAGCTGCTGGCCCTTTCTCTCACCCACGAATCAGTAGGTGCCCAGGAGAGACCTTGGCACTGTGGCTGGGAATTGCAGCTCGGGATCCTCATGTGTCTCCATATTTTGCTCTGTGCCTTATTGGTTTTATTGCCTTTAGGTATTTTCAGCTGTAAAGACCTAACAGGTAAGCAGCTCATAAATTATTATGTATCACTCTGAGAAGGCAAGAAAGAAAATGAGACTCTTTACTTGGGCTTAATTTTAAACGGTAAGAATTTTAGATGCAGATAAACACATATATTTATTTATAGCAGTTCTTCTTTAGAAACGACAGAGCCAACACAGCGTTCAAGATGTGTCAGATTTAACAGCAAATTTTGGAAGAACCCCTGGCTTTTTGTAAGCTTTGGGTTGTGTCTTGGGTAATGTTTTCTGGGTGTGCTCTACTGCAGTCCTTCAACTGCTGTGGTTGACATTCCATACATTCATCCTTAAAAATCCCAGAATGGTTTGGGTGGGAGGGACCTTTAGGCTCATCTCGTTCCAACGCTCTGCCACGGGCAGGGACAGCTTGCAGGGGATAAGATCTGTTGGTTTGCTGGTTTACGAGGAGGACTCAGATGTAGTGTAGATCATTTACTTATCTATGCTGACAGTAGGATGGGAGGTTTGATCCAAACCCCTTTTTTTTTATCAGGACCAAAAATTCCTGCCACTATTTCCTAAACTTGTTTGCTCTTCTCTCCCATCTTTATTTCTCCTGCTTCGGGTCCTGAGGGTCACATATCCCACCACAGAGTGGCCTCTGGCACTTTTTGCGTTTTGTAGGCAGCAAGGGGAAATCTCAGATTAAACATTTTCTGTGCCAGAATTCCATAGTGAGGGGACTCACACAGAGGCAGGGATGGGGGAAGAGCACTGGCACAGGGTGCCCAGAGAAGCTGTGGCTGCCCCTGGATCCCTGGCAGTGTTCAAGGCCAGGCTGGACAGGGCTTGGAGCACCCTGGGAATAGTGGAAGGTGTCCCTGCCCATGGCAGGGCTGGAATGGGACGAGCTTTAGGATCCCTTCCAACCCAAACCAGTCTGGGATTCCATGAAGAGCAGGAGGAATGGAGGCCAACCAAGAAAAGAGAAGAAATTTCAGCATCTCTTCCCCACATTGCCATGGACATCCCTAACAGCCTGACATCCATCAAAATGCCACTGGAAGCCATCCAGCCTTTTTCCGTAGCCTCTGGCTGGCTGCACCTCCAAGCTCCTGACCCTTCAGCCAAACAGGAGCGCTAATGAGCCATCAGGTTTTTCCCAGGTGTGCACAGCATTGTTTTAAGTCTCCAACCCCGAACTAAACAAACTTTTCCTTCCTTCTCAGTTAATATTTACCTGCACAAATGAGGCAGGATTATTTCACAGGTTGGTTTGTAATCGTTACCAGCTTTATTTTGTCTTCCTGACAACGAATCACAGAATCCTGAGGCTGGAAGACACTCAAATATTGTATCAAAGTGTGGCTCAAATCCATCGGGATTCTGATTAGGACAGTTGTGCAGGATCTGTATTTTTATCCAGTGCAACCTCTCTCTATTTAGTGGCTAAATTTGTTTTGGAATTCAGCAAATAACTCCACAATAAGAGTTGTTTTGGAATCAAGGAACTTTTCAGGATTGTGTAAAAACTACTAGAAATATCTCTTTGGAAATCAAGGAACCTCTCAGAATTGTGTAAAAACTACAAGAAATATCTCCAAAAGTCATGAATTTATAATGGTGAGAAACGTTAACAATTAACTTAACACTTCCTTGGTTTAGAATTAATACAGGATATTTTTCTTTGATGTAAGAAGATAAAAAGATTCTTAAGAACGTTTTGTTGCTGCTCTGAAATGGACATGAATGTAAATGTTCAATGACAGCTCCTTCCAGCACTAAGCCAACACTGGTTAGTGGCACTGCAGAAGTGGGGTGGTTTCAGTGGGCACAAAATCTGTGGAGTGGCCCAGAAGTCCAACATTTTTCCCCTGTTTCCCCCTTGTAAGTTCAGTTAGATCCTGTGTTTGCAGCAATGCTCCTGTTTTGCTGCCTGTCCCATAGACAAAATGTTTACTTGTAGGTCTGTCCAGGTGACCCTCCCAAAAGTGTTCAGCTGTCCCCTGTATGTTGTCCCTAAATCTGAATAATTATTAGGCAGATCCAGCAACTCAGGGAGGGAAAGGTGCCATTCCAGGCACTGTACAGACTTTTCGTTCTGGCAAGTGAAGTGTTTAAATTCAAATGTAATTTTTTGGGGAGTGCTTTGAAGAAACTCGTTTCTCTGTTGCTCTGCTTGGCACCGACAAGAAATGGTGTAAATAAACACAGAGCATGCACTGGGCTGGGTGAGAGGTTCATTTTCCATAAAAATCTGATGGAGGAGACAGAGAGTGCTCTTCTGCAGGGACTTTTGCTCCAGATTGAAACGAGGAAGACACAAAAGGCAGTAGCATTTCCCACTGATTGCCTGCAGATCGAGCAAGTTGCAAAGGCAGCCGGAGGTGACTTCAGACATCAGTCAAATGAAAGCGTGCTGGAAGGAATGGGGAAGGTAATGGGCTTTTGGTGCATGAATATATGCATGAAAGGCTCCCTTGTTCAGTGAAATAACTCAGCCATATTGTGAAGCCCCATGGGGAGGATAAAGACATTCTCTGTTTGCAGGATTGCCGGGGGAATCAGCCCCTTGCTGGCAGAGGGGCTCCTGTGCCCCTGCTGCTGTCACCAGCATAGGGAAGGGGGCCCGTGGTGCTCTGGAGGCTGCTGCCATCCTGCTGCTCCCTGGAGAGCAGTCCAAGGGGGAAGGGAGGGAGAATGTGTGGAAAAGCCTGAGCCAGGGATGGAAGCAATGCCTGGGCTTTGTGGGAATTCCATGTGAGGGAAAGGCGGGGTGGGATCCACAGCTCTGCTGCCCTGCTGCTGTGCCATGGAAATGGTTCCATTCAAGCACCTGCTGCATTCCTCGTGGAACAGGGGCTTGGAGCAGGTGGATCCAGCCTGCAGTGTGGCACTTCTGATGCCTTAGGTTTTAACTTTTATATTTTTCCAATTCTGTATTCCCAGTGTGTAACTCTGCAGTGTCCTGTAGCCTGTGAGCTGCTGCTCTCTCATGCTGAGACAGACAGAACAAAGCCTCTCCAGGCTGCTCTCCAAGGACACCCAGCCCGGCCTAGGCCCAAAATGTGTAACCCAGCATCCTGAGAAGGGGGGCAAGCTGAGGGGAAATTACATCATTAGCTAAAGTTTAGTTGGTGAAATTGAGTTGATGTGCAAATGGACCAAAGCTATAAAAGTGTGAAGAACTCGTGACTCGGGGTCCATCTTGGGTGCAGCCTTTGGCCTGCCCAGGGTGTGCCTCTGAAGGCCTTTCAAATAAATATCCACCTTTATTCCCTTACTCCTGTCTAGTCTCTGCTTCTAGGTTGGCCTCTTTAGGCATCACCTCCAGGGCTCTTCTCCCCTCAAGAGGCAGAAGAGGCTCCACTGGGTTCAGTGCAGAACAGAACCTCAGAGTTTTCTCAAAAGCACCTTAAAATATTGCTAGTGCCCTCCACAGTTTTTTTTGGGTTTTTTTGTGGAGAGAGCTGTGAGGAATCATGGAATCCCAGACTGCTTTGGGTTGGAAGGGACCTCAAAGCTCATCTCATTCCATCCCCTGTCATGGGCAGAGACACCTTCCACTGGACCAGGTTGCTCGGGGTACAAATCCAGACAAACACCTTTTACTAGAGTGGTTGGAAGATTGCTTGACTTTGGCTTCTTTCCCTTGATAAAACCATGGGGTGGGTTTACAGGATGTTTTCCTTGCTGCTAATTGTTATGCCCTTCACTAGTGTTCAGTAAGGCTTTAATACATCAGCCACAGAACACTCAGCCCATAAGTTATAGCTCTCAGTCAGTGACTGGGTACTCTGAAGTACTGGCTTATCAATTTCTCAAAATATAATTTTTTTTTTTTTTTTTGGTAAAAAAATCCATTTTTTAAATGCTTATAATGTCTTGCCTCAGTGAAATCTCTTTGCAGTGAATTTAAATGGAAACTTTAACCAGATTTCCCCCCTTCTTTTTCCTCTTTCAATGTGTTGCTGATCATCAGCTTGTGTTTGTAACATGAAAGATCAAGATATGATAGACTTGTACTTTGAGGTTTTTTCCTAATTTGATTAATTTCTACAGTAAAAGGTTTGTTTTTCTTAGTTCGGTAGTTTGTGCTCAAAACATGGATATTGAATATTCACCTCTCACTCTAAACCCAAGAAATTTTAGCTTAAGGAAGCTGGAAAACATAATAGGGATTTTTACTATGGAATTCTGCAATTTGCTCTGTTACAGTGTTCCTGTGAAGGGTGTATAAAACTGAAGCTGAGGCCAGGAGAAGAAGTCAAGGGTCTGTCTCGAATAAACTGATAGCCGAGATGCGGGGAAAGAACAAATTGCTGATTCGGTGTGTGCACAGCTGCAGCAGCCTGAGCTTGGTGCTTGGAGCAAAAGAGTCTGGAAAGCTGGAAACCGAGGCTGGGAAGGGGTGATCCCCATTTTGTACGGTTTCTGTATCTGTCCTGATGTGTGTTTTCCACTTGCCCTCCTCACCCTGATGCTGGCAGCACCGTGCTGGGCACTGCCCCAGCACAAACCAGTGCCAGGGCAGCATCTCCTGGTGTCTGTGCCCATCCCAGCACAAACCAGTGCCAGGGCACCATCTCCTGGTGTCTGTGCCCATCCCAGCACAAACCAGTGCCAGGGCAGCATCTCCTGGTGTCTGTGCCCATCCCAGCACAAACCAGTGCCAGGGCACCATCTCCTGGTTTCTGTGCCCATCCCAGCACAAACCAGTGCCAGGGCACCATTTCCTGGTTTCTGTGCGCATCCCAGTACAAACCAGTGCCACGGGCAGCATCTCCTGGTGTCTGTGCCCATCCCAGCACAAACCAGTGCCAGGGCAGCATCTCCTGGTGTCTGTGCCCATCCCAGCACAAACCAGTGCCACGGGCACCATCTCCTGGTTTCTGGGCGCCACCTCTTGGTGCTGGGACGGCTCCTCCATTTGGTGCTGAACACGGGGTTGAGGGATGGGTTGTGATCGGATTTCTGCTCTTTAGTGAGGAAAGCCGTGAATGTGAGGGGCAGCAGCTCGTCCGAAACGTCCCTAAAGCAGCAGCTGGAAGTTCAGTAACACCACCCAAGGAAATAAGAAATATCTGCATCTCTGAAACCAATTCCAAACCTGCCCTTGTGAGCTGAAAAGGATTTTAATGTTTAGGATCAGATCAGGTTTTTCTGGTTGGGTTTTGTTGCTGTTTTACTTTTTATTATGATTTTTATGGGAGTTTTTAGTCCCCACGAGTAGCCCATGCCAGATCTTCCAGAGGAACCCACTTTATCCCATAGAGAGGCGGTGGTGTAATGTGGAAACACCGCAGGATGAGGGTGAACACCCTCTGTTCATTAACTCACACAAGCACAGGGGCAATTCTCTGCTGCCTTTTCATTCGTCCAGGCTCTTGCACAGCTGATTAAGTTTCACTAAGTGATTAAGACAACGCATTTGGATAATTTGTTCTCGGGAAGGCAGGTTTCCCGGGATGTGCCAGCTGGAGGGTTTAGGGGGTGGTCTGCCAGCCCTGGGGCATGTGGGGAGCAGCCCGAGCAGAGGGGGATGGCTTTCCCTCGGGATCCCGCCTGAACATTGGGATGAGAACTCATTCCTGAGCTCCTTCTTGTCGAGTGCTCGGGTGCTCCCGGGGAGCCTGACCCGAGGAACTGCAAATGAAGGAGTGGGATGGAAGGTGAGGGTTTTAGCTTAAAATGGACCCTCCTGCCCTGTGCCTGCAGCATCTGAGCATCCCCAGGTGTGTCTGAGCGCTTCACCTTCCCCTGCTCTCAGCCTTGATGGACTTCACTGACTAATTACAGGACCTGTGCCTCCGGGCCCCTTCGCACCTTTAAAGCACAGGGATTGCAGCACCCTTAGAGGTGCTAAGGAGATAAATACTCACCTTGCAGCCTGCCTGGAGCCCTGCAGAAGAGCAGGAGGGGAGGGAGTTAAGTGCTGCTGCTTTTTCCAACAGGGATTTGTGCCACGACAGCCTCGATGACTTACGGTCTGTCTCTGGTTGCGAGTTTTGTGCTGCCGCCCAGGATTAACTGATTTTACCTCTCAAGGGGGATAAAATGATAAAACTAAACAGCAGTCCGTAAATCCCAGCAACAAGGGGTGCCAACCTCTGCCTTCTGCAATGGATGGGGCCTGGACATTTTTATGTTCTTCTTTATTTGCAGTTTGACTCTACCTGGGGGAGCCAACATTAATTGCCAGGAGGTGGAGAGGGAACAGTGCAACAACGCAGGTCTGTGGGATGGCTTGGGAAAGCACGAGAATATTCCTCCATTTTAGTCCACCTTAAACAGGTATCAAGGAATCGTTAACAAGAAGCAATAAAAAGTTTTAAAGGAATGAAAGAAGGTCCACAAATATTTAATGAGCAGGCTGGAAAATGCAGGTGGTGAAGGCAAAGCAAGAAGTAACAGGATTAAGCTGCACCAGTGAAAACCTGGTGTAAATGTTCCCCCCACCCCCCGATACAAGGAAGAAGTTTTTGAGGGTGGTGAGGCCCTGGCACAGGTTGCTCAGAGAAGCTTGCTTTTTGTAGCTTTTTTTTCCCCTTTCAGAAGACATTTAGCAGAACTCTGCTCAGTTCCACCTGGAGTCAGAGTGATCATTAGGAAGGAAAGGAATTGGAAATGGGTACAACTCTGAGTGGTCAATCAATCGTTTGCTCTCATTACGGCTTGGATTAACTAGGAGAGCAACCCCAGCAGGGAGATCAAAGCACCAGGGTTTATTTTCAATTTTTAAATTATTATTAGTTTTTTCTTAAATGAAAATGTGGTGATCTGTGTCCCCCCCATTTCCTCCCCAACCAAACACAGGATTTTGACTCAATGCTCCTACAGGTCCTTTCCAACCTTAATGATTTTATGATTACAAGTGCATAATGATGACTATCAGCTCTATAAAATTTTCTTTTACTATTTTCTGCTGTCCCAGCCATAATTCAAGGGCCCAGCTTTGTTCCTTGAAACTGAAATTGTTGTGAATGGGTTATGCTTGGCGCTGAATACCGAGGTGGGAAGCGCAGACTCATTTCCAGCACAAAAAGGAGCTCACAGGGATCGTTACTCACCTTGTTTACCCTACAGGCCGCCCTTAGGATGTGTGTCATTGCCCATTTCCCATATGGCATCCCAGGGACCCGTGTTCTCCTTGGCTGGCTGCTCCAGGCAAAGCTGGGAGGCTCAGGGACATCGATCAGGCCACCCAGATACTCGTAAGCCTTCTAACACTGCACAGTTTTTCTGAGTATTTGAGTTTATCCTCCTCCAGCTCCTGTGTGCTGAGCAGTAAAACTGGAATTATCCCATCGAATCTCCTTGGTTTTTTCTTTGCCTAGAATATGGCCAGGTTCTCCTGTGTGTCTGGAGAAAAAGGCAAGGGAAAGAAAAGAAAAACGGGTAGAAACTGAGTTTGCTAAAAATAGCAGAAGTGGTTCCTATTTTCTCTCCTGTTTGGTAGGAGCCTGGAAACAAGCTGGAGTAAAATCTCTAATTATAACAGTTTTATCTGGAGATAAATGAGTGAAAAACATTTCATTTGAAATACAAATTTCAGGTCAATTTGACAAATACTTGATATGGAAGTGTCCAAGGCCGGGCTGGATGGGGCTTGGAGCAACCTGGGCTAGTGGAAGGTGTCTCTGGCCATGGCAGGGGGTGGAACTGGATGGGTTTAGGGTCTTTTCCAGCCTCCAAACTAGTCTGGGATCCTGTGTGATGTCTGCCAAGCAAATGAGAGTCAAGGCACAGACTGAGGAGATTATTTTGGTAATGTGGGATTTTGGAAGCGTGGGTGAATGTGGCTGACTAGAGACTGAGATCTTCTTCCACTTATTTATTCCTGTGAGGGGTCAGGGAATCTGCGGGTGCCTCAAAGGACAATCGGAGTGATTGGTGCTTCGATCCGACCTTGCAAAGCTGCGCTTTGAAGGGATTACCCAAGAGGTCAATATGTGTTTGTGTGTCCGAAACGCTCTGAAAACGCAATGAATTCTCCTTTGTAATCTCACCCTCAGCTCTGACCCCGGGTCATTGTTAATACAAACAGTAAATGCGAGAAAATGGGTTAGCACTGAAAGAGACTAAAGAGTCTGAGTGAGCAGTAAAGGACAGACTGAAATAGTCATAAGAAATCCGTCTTTTGTGGGTAATGTCGGCTCTTAACACCTTGTTCATGATGACTTTTTGATTTCTTTGAGGGGAGGGAGTCGGGGAGATGGAGGTGGGACCGATGCTGATGTGTCACTTCGGGGTCCTTCCCTGAGCACTGGGACAGAGAGGCTGTCGGATAAGTTCTCATTGCACATTTATGGTGCTGAATTGGCCTTGTAGCAGAAGAGAATTTAGCCTCTTCTCGAGATCGTATCTGTCTCTAAAGGTAGAGGAGTAAAACGTGACACGGCTGTCCCTCAGGGCTGCGAGCATTTCAGCTGGAGAGCCCTGGAAATGAAGTCGGATGGCCCTGAAATGAAGTGCTGAGGAATTTTGCTTTCGAGGCCGTATTATCCCGGTCTGTGAGCTAGCCAAGGCGATGATAGAAAGCTTTCCTGCTTTCCCAGGGGGATGGGGTGGTGCAGGAACTCCGCAGGAATAGATTTACTTGCAATTTGCTTGCTTAGCACACTGTAGCATGCAATTTATATTTTTCCGTGGGAGGCAGGAGCATGTGCAGCCTCTTCCCGGGGTCTGTTTATCTCCAGGTAGCCTTTAACCCCCGTGCTGTTATTGCCCCCTTTTTTGGGGTCCTCGCGAGTTCCCCAGGCCCACCACATTTGTCCATCACATCCAGGGGAGAGCTCCCTGTCCCACAGTGTCCCTGGCACCGCTGGTTGCTATTTCTGAATGCCTCTTCCAGCTAATTCCCTGCAGTAAAATTTTAGTGGGAAACTTAATGAGGTAGCTTTTTTTTCCTCTGGGATTTTTTTTTTTTTTTTTTTTTTAAGCAATCACTTATTCACAGCGACTCTAATGTATTTTCAGGGATGGCAGGAGGAGAGTAGAGGAAACGGAAAGGCACCCAATGTGTTTTGAGCTGGTGGGAAAATCAGACCACGGTGGTTTGACCTCTCCAAATATTACAAACTGTCAAGAAGCAACAAATCCCACCATCGGTTTGACCCCCAGCAAAATCAGCTCCCAGTTCCTGATGTATTTAAGAGTTAGGATAAGAAACCACAGGTAGGATCCAGTTCTCAGGAGAAGCTGCTGGAAGCTGTTAATCATGTTAAAACATTAATGGAGGAGACACCAGCCCTCCTGGACTTGATATTCGTTTGTCACAGCTGGAAACTTCCCAGGAGGAGCTGGAGCAAACCCTGAAGTGGGCAATAACAAACATTTGGGAAGAAGAACAAATGAGTCCAAATCTGACAGCCCTGCAGAGTTTGCCCCAGAGAGGGTCAGCTGAGTTATTTAGGTTTAGTTCTTTAGCTCTTTAAACAATATTTCAAATAACCATTAATTCCAGCTGGGTGGGAGTTTCAGAGGGTGATTGGGAGTGAGGAGAAAGGATTTCTTTTTAAAAACTGAAGGAAAATCAAGAGCTGCTCGTGCTTTTGTCTTATTTGCACATGAATCCATGCGAATTACTGCACCTCCTGATCTCTGCTCTGCCGGAGTGGATCATTCAGTGGCACCCTGAAGAAGGGATGTCAGTGGAAATAACTTGTGCTGATGACTTATTAACACATAAGAATAGAAGAATATAGCAGAAAGCCGCCAAAATGTTTTCGCGGGATGCTGCAGAGGGCGTGGGGCTTGTAAACACCCACAGTGAGTGGGCACTAATGGTCCTTCAGGGATGCACAAGGACACGGATAAAGCTGATTTGGCGAATAACAAAGGGAACAAAGAGCAAGGATCCAGCATACGGTGACTGCCCATAAAAAAGGAAAACTTGATAACACGCAATTTATGCACTAATGAGGAAAAAGCAAGTAAGGAAACTGTTCAGAAAGCCACAGACTGGAGAAGAAGAAACTCCATGAACAGCGTTAGAATCCTCCTGGTGAGGAAGGTGGGATGTTGAGGACAATGAAGGGACATTCAGGGAAGCGGGGGTCGAGAAGCAGAAAGGGGGATCTCCCAGAAAAGGAGGGAGATGTGAGAAAGTTCTGCATGTCCAGGTTGTAACCACCCCACCCCTGCAAAAGGGCTGAGACAATCGGATGCTTTGCACCACAAAGGTTTGTACCCCTGCAGTTGCACTAATAATAATTCCTGGATCGGACTGTCAAGACTAATTAGCCTGCCAATAAATTCTTGGCCCTGCATGTGAATTGTGTTCCTTGGCTCAGGTGGCTTGGCAGGGAGCGGGTGAAGACCTCTGCCCTCTAAAGGCTGGATGCAACAATAGTGTAGGGTGGTTAAAGGGCCCTTTGTGCCTTTCCAGAATGAACAGAAGTGGTTCCTTGGGCAGAAGTTGTGGTAGCAGCTGCACATTTAGGTGGACTTCCAGTAAAGGAAGAGGTAGAGATTGGTTGAAATCTGCCAGGATTTTTGCTGCCGCTTCTTTTGCAGGTGTGGAGGGGGAAAAAATGAGCTCTGATTTTAGTAAATGTATAATGAAATAGGAAAGGAGGAGAAAGTGACCTTCCAAAGCTTGTGTTGGATGTCTTTAGCACAGGGACATTCAGACAAGGTTGCAAACCCAGCCAAGGCTGTTTGCTTTGAGGCAGTAGGAGATTATCCTTCCTGCTCAGAGCAGCACGGGTTGGACTGCACAGCCGAGCTCATTGGTGAGTTTTAGTGAAAACTGATATAAAAGCTACTGCTGAAGGGGAAAAAAAAAAAGTTTTTTTTCAAAAAGACTTCCTAATATCTAGCTCTTGATTTAGTTTCCTGGTTTGGATTGTAGTTTTCAGATGTTTTGTTACAAGAGCTGATGTTTTTGCATCTCTGAGCTAGGTGACCAGTCCTCTGCCATTGCTGGCTGTTAACTCCAACAGACAGAGAAATAAAATTCACCTTCTAATCACAGAATTCCAGACTGGTTTGGGTTGGGAGGGACCTCAAAGCTCACCTTGTTCAGCCCCCTGCTGTTGTGGGGACACCTTCCACTGGACTGTCCCTTCCTACAGCCTGGCATCTTTCCCCAGCTGCTGTGGGATTTGTGGGATATTTTGTGTGTGCGTGTATTAATTTACCTCTCTTGCGGGCAGAAATGCCATAACATCCCATTTAAATTTGGCAAAGTGGGATTTGACTGGGGCTGTTTGAGCAGCTCAGAGAACAATGGGGAGGGGGTAAGGGCACACCCTTATTTTCTCCCTTAATCTGTTCCCATTCCTGAGGGCGAGCCTTCCCTGCTCTGGAAGTTCTCCCCACATCCTCTAGATGCTACTCGTGCTCTGCAGGAGCCGGGATTCCTGAGCAAACCTCCGCAGCCGAGCGTGTGGAGCTCCTTCTGTGCCAAACCCAGCACCAGCAGCCTCCCTCCCCTCCCCTAATTCGCTTTCTCGATTGTTCCTGTCACATCAAGAATTTACAAAATTGTCACTTAAGAGGAGAAAGTGACAATTTCCCTGGAAATCTTCTGCTTGCAGGGACCTCTCTTGCCCTTTTCCTCAGCACGTTAAATGCATCCAGTGCATGGCAACACTTTGGAGAGCAAAACAGCAAAAAGCAAGGCTGCCCATTTTAACTCTTCCCTGAGTCTGAGTTCGGTCCTGCGAGGAATTTCTAATGAGCTTTGCACTCCCTGTTATTAGTACAGGGATTAAAGAAATGTGTTGTGAAGTTTGCCATTAATTTTAATTTCAGGTTCTCATGTTTTCATCTGTTGTTGTTTTGTCACATTAGCACTTAGGAAAATGTTTTTTTCAAGAGAATTTGTGTGTATTTGTGTCTCTTCTGTTGTGTTTTTGCCCAACCACCCTCTGGGGGAAGAACCTTTTCCTGATATCCAGCCTAACCCTTCCCTGACACAGGTCCAGCCATTCCCACACTCAAATTAATTGTAAAACTGAGTTCTATCTCACAGGCATGACTTCTACTCTTTTTCCTTCCACTTCACTGGGAGACCTTCAGCAAAGCATCCTAGTGCAGAAAGTCAGAAGGAGCTTTTCAATCCAGTCCCACACTGAGGGGTTTGGGAAGGTAAAACCATCCACATATCCTGCTGAATGGCCCCAAAATCGCCTCAGGCTGCCTGCAGGTTCAGCAAGGTGGTGTTGCATAGGTAACCCATAAATCACAAATCAATGGCAAACTCTGGAACTGAAGCGTGAGGGAGCAGCAGCAGCTTCTGGAGCTGTTCAGGGAATGTACAGAGAGATCCTGGCCTTCACAGGGTTAAGATGTTTAAATCCCAGGCTGCATTCCTGTGCCAGGGCTTTGCTGGGTGGCCTCAGCCTCTCCTTGCCTCTCCAGTCTGACTTTGGCTTCCCTGCCTTCTCCGTGCCTGCAGTGACCAGGGAAAAGGGCTTATGGGCTCAGCTGAGTGTGGCACGAGTGTTAATTAATAACAGACCACTCATGCTGTGGAAGAGCTGCTTGTGTGCAGTTTTGGGTGTTCTTTTCAAAGGTCAGAAAAGATATGAGCACCAAACCCCTCATCCAGCCCTCAGAGGATGGGAGGTGTTTCAAAGCTGTTTCAATGACTTTGGACAAAAGCCACAAAATTCTCCCTCAGTAGCCACAACTACATGTGTGGTGTAAAACCTCTGGTCACATGTAAATATTTTCAGAGGAAAAATGCAACTTTTTCCAAGCAAATCCCCGTGGCTTCAGCTCTGAGTTATTCTAGTTACTTCTGCATGAAGCATTTTGAAATGTTTATATACAATCTAGTTAATATGAAGCCCTTCATAAATTTTAACTGTCTGTGGCAACAGCTCAATAAATTGTCTTGACCCAGCCAACTGTGTCTCTTGTAGAAAGTATTTAATGTCTGTAAGGAGCCCCAGGCAGGTGGGATTTGGCAGATTCATGGTTGGCTGTGGACAAGCAGAGGGAGCAGCCTGGGAGTGCTTGTCCTGCCCCAGCCCAGGCTGTGCTGGCTCTGCCTGAGGTTCCTGGGGCTGGCAGAGAAGGGGACAGCAGGATCGTGATGATCTGGTGTTGAAATGTGGGATCTTTTTCCTGGGAAAGTCATCCAGGGCTCAGGGACCTCAAGGCTTGGAGCCTCCTGGTCTAGTGGAAGGTGTCCCTGCCCATGGTGGAAGTGAAGGAGCTTTAAGGTCCCTTCCAAGCCAAACCACTCTGGGGTTCTGTGGTGACCCAAGTTACAGTTTTCTCTTCTCTCTGAAAGGTTTTAACTCACGTCTCCAAGAACAGGAGGTTCCCCAGCAGGTTGGTTCTTCCTTGCTGCCTGGGAGCTCAGCTTCCCTTGGGGGTACCCTCAGTGTGGATATTAGCTGATGATCCCCACCCCAGTGGTGTCAAAGGCATTCCATTCCTTAAATTCCTTTCAAAAGCACAGAGAAATTCTCATGCCAAACAGTTCTGCTGGCTCACCAGCCCCAGATAATATTTGCTGAGGTGTGGGAGGTGCTGAGCATGACCCTACCGCAGAGAGCTCCTCCTTGTGCCACCCTGTAGTGATGCCTAAAGAGGCCAACCTAGAAACAGAGACTAGACAGGAGTAAGGGAATAAAGGTGGATATTTATTTGAAAGGCCTTCAGAGGCACACCCTGGGCAGGCCAAAGGCTACACCCAAGATGGACCCCGAGTCACGAGTTCTTCACACTTTTATAGCTTTGGTCCATTTGCATATCAACTCAATTTCACCAATTAAACTTTAGCTAATGATGGAATTTCCCCTCAGCTTGCCCCCCTTCTCAAGATGCTGGGTTACACATTTTGGGCCTAGGCGGGGCTGGGTGTCCTTGGAGAGCAGCCTGGAGAGGCTTTGTTCTGTCTGTCTCAGCATGAGAGAGCAGCAGCTCCCAGGCTACAGGACACTGCAGAGTTACACACTGGGAATGCAGGATTTGAAAAATATAAAAGCTAAAACCTAAGGCATCAGTAGGAGTGTGTTCCAAAACCTTCCTATCCTCTCTCACAGCTCAGCAAACTAGGAACATGGACAAATTTCTCTTCTTACATGTTGTGTTTGCACAACACTTGGTCGTGTGCCCTGTCCCAGCTTAAAAAGTGCAAAGTGTTGAAAACCCTTCAGTTTTTGCTCCTTGTAAGATCCTCATTTCTATTTTTGCTACCTGGCTGAGAATCCAATTCTCTTCCAAATGCTCCTGGGAAAAAAAACTATGCAAAAGTGCTGGATCTCGTCCCATCCCCAGTCATTTACTTCCTTCAGCAGATAATGAAAGAAAGAAAACAGAGCAGTTCAGAGATGGTTTTTATATCAGAAACAATTCCCTTTTCTGCTCCTAAGTGCTGATTTCACCGTGCACGTGGTGCCTGCACACCCTGGGACCAGCGCCTGCAGCTGCTGGACCGCCCCAAACACCCCAGTTGTTCCCAGAGGAATAAAATGAACAGTTTTGGAGAGTGCCTTGGGGATGCAGGCTGTAAGCCTTTTTCAGATTGCTGTGCTTTTGCTTTTACTGAGGCTTTTCCTGGCTGTGGCTGTTCCAAATGGTCCCAGAAGGGATTTTACACAGGGTGTAAATACAATCTGATGGGTGAGGACTTTGATAGTTTGGAGGGGTGTGCTTTCATGTGGGTGTTTTGCAGGTTTAATTTCCGCTTGGTTCGGTTTGGTTTGTGTCAGGAACTGGAATTGGATGGGGATTTCATTGCTACAGATGGTGCCTTGACAGAAATCTTTGGTCTAGTACAAATGGAACAGAAATTTCAAATTATGCCCACAGGCTCAGAAGAAGAGAATCCAGATCAGTAATGCAGCAGGTGTTGGCCATTTGTAATTCCTGCTCCCCCATTTGGGCGATATCAAGCAGCCCTTCAGTTCTGGGACTTGTGCAACTTTGGCTCTGATGTATTGATGTCAGCAATACCTTTTATTTTCCCTGAAACACAATGTCTGTGCATGTGATTTAACCAGGGTTCAAGCTGAGTGCCAGCCAAGGCTTTGTTAACTTTTTTTTTGCCCATCCTTTGGGTACAGCTCAATTTGCACCTGAAATGAGCGTGCTCAGCTCTTCTGGTGCCTCTGCTTAGGATAATCCCAATTTAAAGGCCCTGACTGCAAACTTCAGCAGTCCTTGGCTCTGCTATTTAGAAACACGGAGTATTTTGATGGTCTTGGCCAGGTTGGTGTTTCCTCCTTGTGAATTAAAGGCGAAGTTTGAGGATAATGATTTGTCTCGTGTTTTTCTAGTGTTGTACCATGGTAAAATTTCCAAAGCAAAGGGAACATCAATCTTGGTGCCTCGCTGGAGTTTATTTTAGATGGTGCTGGTTGTACAAACATCAGGTTTTAGCTATGCTACATTTTTGGTGTGGAATAATGGAATTTCTTAAAGCAAGGTTCGCCCCATGGCAGAAAACATTTACTCAGAGTTGACCATAATGGGATAATAATGGCAAGTTTCTGAACCCTGTGTTTTGTTAGAAGTCACTCTATGCCAACAATTCTTCCTAACCTGATGTAAAACATAATGTTTCATTTAATAATACAAAGTGTGTAAGGAAATATTCTTACCATTTAGTTTAACTTAAAATTAAAAAAAAAACCCAACAAAACAGGGTAGAACATATCTGTTAGAAAAAAGAGAAAAGGGGTTTTTGAAAATATTTAGGTATCAAAAATTCTGGGATCATTTGAAAGGGCCAGCACCAAAACTGTTAAAATATGTGAATCTCATCTTCTGCCTTAATTTGTTTGATGACTGTTCTTGTATCTTGGAACCTTCCTATAGGTTTATTGGCTAAAATTGAATAGTCCAGGGCCACATTCCTCATATTGGTGCTTTGGATGCAGAACTCCAGGATTCAGGACAAGGTCCTGGCCTGCTCATGCGTGATGTGTGCTTTGGCTTTATGGCCAGGTTTCGGCTTTTTCCCAGAGCTTCACTGGAGCGGGGTGTTTGTGTGTCTGAGGGGTTTCCATCTGCACTGCTTCGTTAGCTGAAATTAGTACAATTACATTGATTTTGGCTGGTGCTGCCTGGCTGCAGCTGGGAGGTCCTTCCTGGTCAGACCCCAACCCGTGTCTCTTTGAGGGATAACCCTCTAACCTTTACCTGGAATATTGAATTCTGGTTCTTCTCTGCCTTGCCAAAGTGTGTGTCCCCCATTTGTCACCTCTGCATGGATGCAGCCCTGTGAGACACAGGGAATTTCTTCCCACTGCTTTCCAGTCATCACTTGCCACTACAGACAGAATGTTTTCCTTGGACAGTAATTGTGGCTTGGAAACTGGGATTTTATTGCAGGTATCACAGAATCACAGACTGGTTTGGGTTGGAAGGACCTTCAGGATTATCTTGTTCCACCTCTGCCATGGGCAGGGAACCTTCCAGTGTCCTAGGTTGCTCCAAGCCCCGTCCAAGCTGGCCTGGAACTGTCCAAACCGCTGTGAAAACCAAATCATGGGGGATGGAGAGATGTTTTCTGAGCAGTGGAGCAGCACCCACATGAGGGCTCAGTGCAAAGAAGGATCAATCACAGGAAGGTAAACTTCAAAATAAAAGCAGAATATTGCTTGAGGTCTCTCAGGAAAGTGAAACAAAAATGCCCTGAAAGCAGCAAAGGAGAGTGTGGGGTCGACACCAGCTGCGTGTTGGTGTAGATAAGAATTCACTCTGTGAATCTTACTCAGTGTCTCCTTATTTATTATTCAGAGGAGATTATGCAAATGGCTGCATTAGCATTTTAACACAGAGCTGGCTGAACTGCTGGAAAAGAATACACTGAAACCTTTGAAGGAAGGGAGGAGTTCTCCTCACCACTTGCCCCATCTCGTGCTATCTGCCCTTTCCAAATTATTTTGCACAAAGGTGGGCAGCAGATAGTGTCTGACACTGGAAGTCGGAATAGAGCTCTTTTTCCCAAGCTGTGGTACCAAAGCTCCTTGTTTACCAGGTAGGTACTTACCCTTAAATGCTTTATATAGAAAGATGAATTGAAAGCCTCAGTGGATTTCTTGGATCCTCTCCTCCTTGACGTGAACAAAATCCCGCCAGGGATGACACAGACTGACCAAAGGCCTTGTCTGAGAATAACAAAGCTGCAGACAAAAATATCCTTCTGTCTGTCGAGGTTTAACTTCTCCTCCCAAGGTGGGGAGGAGGATTGTGAAGAAAGTAGCAGTTTCATAATTGAAACAAAATAAAATATAATAATAATTGTAGTGAAAGGGAGAGAGACACAGGAAAACAACAGGGAAGATGAGTGATACCCAATATCTAAGTCCCCCAGCAGTGATTGTTCCCTGCCAGTCAGCTCCCCCAGTTTATACACTGGGCATGGCATTCCATGGTGAGAAATATCCCCCTGGCCACTTGTGGGTCAGCTGTCTGGGCCATGCTCCTGGCTTCTTGTGCACCTCTGCAAGGCAAACCGCACAATCTATCCCAGTTTTGAAAAGGAGAGTAAATAATACATTGGCAGATACACAACACAGGTACCTGGATGTAATTTTAATGAGTGTGGAGCTGGAATTTAAGTGTTGTATTTCCATCACACCCCTGCACAGACTGTGAAACAGGTGAGGGATTGTGCAGAGGGTGGGTCACTAAAGGAATGCAGTTATATGTTCTTGGTGGTCTTTTCCAGCTTCAATGGTTCTGAGCTGCTGGTTTGCAAATCAGGGTGAAATTGCTTTCTACAGTCTGGAAAAGTTGTTTTAGGGATCCGTAAAGCTGTGTCAATTAACTCAACCCAAAGCATCGAGCTGGCCTTTATTTGCATAACCAGCAAGCATTTTTGTGGAAAGACCAAGACTTTAGAAATGCTACCATATCACCGTGGCAAGAAGAAAAATTGCACTTTAAAAGCACGATATCTCAGAGGATGAAAGTTTTAATTCCTGAGGGGAGGGGTGGGATTAGCAGCACACACGGAGCTGATGCTCTTCAAAGTGGCTGAACCCTGCCGTGGTTTCAGATGGGACTCAAGAAAGGACAGCAGAGCTGACCTACATCCCTTTGAGTTTAAGGATGTTGACGAGGAGTTTAGATAAACGAGGAGAAAACTCCTTTAATCTGCTGGCAGGTTATTTGATTTTTTGATGTTTTAAGAAGAATTCCTTCTCTCTTTGCTCTGACTGCTAAAACTAAGTTGCCTGGGAAACACAGAAAACGAAACTGTTCCTTGCATCCCTGATGCTCACCTGGTGAGCCAACAAAAAAATGTGCTCCCAGGAAAAGCACTGCGTGGTTGGATTTATTTTGCTGGGTGTTAAGGTCTGCAGAGCTGCAAGATAAAAAAACTTGGAGAAATCAACCTTCAGTCCAGCGAGCTTTTTATCTCACCTTAAATATGAGGGTCTTAACAGCCCCGTTTTCCTTTGTTTTACAAGTTCTTTCCTATGGTTAATCTCCTTCCAGTTCCTCAGCAGTTGATTAANTTTTTATTTTTGGAAAAGCCTTAAAACCCCCAGTAAACGAGGCTATAGGTTGAGGCTGAGCACCAGCCTGTCCTTGCCATGCTTTATTTTTAGGAGCTCCTGTTCTGGGCTTTGCCATTTGTGCCTCAGATCTGATCTAATTGTCAAAGACAAAGAGCTGCTCTGGCGGCCTCTCCCAGGGATAATCTCTTATGCTGAGAAAATCTTTAGACTTAATTAAGACAGTTTTATCATTCCTGTGAACTTGCAGAGTGGCACAAAAAGGCCCTATTAATGCTCAGAAAGTCTCTCTATTCTAATCCAGTGATATTAAGCAGAGGTTTATTTCAATGAAGGTAACAACCCTCTCCAAGTGGGACTTGTTTTGCACAGAGCTGTGGATCATTCCTTTATCTCCTCTAGAGATGTAACTTGAAAACTTACTCTACAAATAATTATTTTTACATCTTGAAAGTGGTGCTAAACTCAAGACCCCGACTGAGCTGTCATTGGGAAAGTATAAATATCCTCCGAGTTTACCTCTTATAAGGCCTTTTTATTTTTATAACTGTTTAACAAGAAATGTAAAGTTATGCATCTGATCAAAGAAAACTCCCTGATGTTTTATGCAACGTGTCTGCCTTTGACTAGAACAAAAAATAGATCTGAGAGTACTTTAATCTGTTGAAAGCAGAACTGTACTTACAGTAAGCGTCAGATCTCGATTGTTTGAAGTGACTTAGGGTTCTCTCATCTGACTTGACATTGTTTTACTTCATTGTTCGTGTATTTAAGATAAAAGAAAATCATTACTATTTTAAAGTTAACACAAAGAAAGTAGTCATGATCAACAGCAAAGGTTCCCAGCTCCTTGTCTGTGGGTTTTGGGGATGCTGTTTGTGAGTGACTCTGTGAATGCTCCTTATGTACAGTTACGTGTTTATGTTGAATTACTAGTGCTCTACATTGTGGTACTAAAGAGCTGGAGGACAGTGCTGTATAAACAATGAAAAGACTCTTTCAGGTCTTCGCTTTGGTTTGCAAATTTGGGCTTGGATTCTTGCAGGAAGATTACTGCTGTTTTCTGGTGGAGTTTACACAATGGTTGAGCATGAAGCCTTCAGTAAAAGGGAAAACGTGTGAGCTTTAAGAAGCTTGCTTTTGGCTTGAGACTGTTCATCAGTTCCTCTCCAGTTATCAGTGGCCATTTTACTGATCTCAAACAGAGGAATTTGGAGGCTGTGCTTCCACCTGGATACCCAGCAACTCACTGGCACAGGGTGCCCAGAGAAGCTGTGGCTGCCTCTGGATCCCTGGAAGTGTCCAAGGTCAGGTTGGAAGGGGCTGAGAGCAACCTGGACTAGTGGAAGGTGTCCCTGCCCATGGCAGGGGGTGGAATGAGAGGTTTAAGGTCCCTTCCAACCCAAACCATCCTGGGATTCAAGTACAGCTCCCATCCTGGACAGTATCAGGCTTTAGCAGAGGGGTTTGCTGGGAGGGAGCAGTGGAAATGGCTCGGAGGTGTTGCACTCCTGAGGGGAGGCTGAGTGTGCCTGGGGCTTGGCTCCATCCCATTAATGTCCTCCTGCCATGGGCCCTGGGGAGTGGCTCTGTGCTGCCTGTGAGGCTCCTTTGCTGCACCTCCTGCTTTTCAGATTATGGATTTCTTACAGTTTTGGGTCATGGTTGAACCAGATATGCCACTCATAATGCTGGGAAGTTCAGCTCCTACTTTTTGAGGCTCTCCCATCCCTGCTCCCTCATTTTCTCCATCAGCCCTTCATTCCAACCAGTCATTTCATCCTGAAACAAGATTTCTGGACAAATCATTCCTTGAAACTCATCCCCCCTCCAGTGAAAGGTTCTGACCTCAAATGATCTGCAGGGAAGGAAGATGTTTTGCCAAAGCCCTCCCCGTTTGCTTTGCTCTATGTTTACTCCTTAGTCTGTGTCTTAGGAGCTTTTGAGCACAGACCATAATAGTCTGTGGGGTCTGTGCCTGCCCAGTGCAGGGACACTGCCCCCTGTTCTGTGACAGTGGCTTCCTTTGTGGACAATGACTCGTTCATATCCACTCTTTGTGCCATCCCACTCTGGCTGTTGTGGATATCAAAGGGAAAGACCTGGGTAAGGACTTGCTGCCACAACTAAAATCTGCTGTGGCTTCATTTATTCCCGTAGTTTTGTTCCAGGGCTTGGCTAAATTACAGGTGTTGGACAGGGAGCAGAGAGGTGGTGGGGGTGAAAGGTTCTTCAGCTGCACAATTAGAATAAAACCAGAGGAAACAAAGACCAGTAAAGCCTCTGTCCCTGCACCTTGTCCCTGGCTCATCCTGGGAGTTTTGCCATTGCTTTTTTTGATCTACTCGAGCTGTCATTACATGGGGCTTTTAACATGGGAATTCTTCCCAATCAGGAAGTAATCATAATCATAGACTGAAATATTTAATGGAACAACAATCACAGTTTTATTTATTTTTTATTGCAGCGTATGTTTCACTCCTGAGTTTTGGAAGATGCTGCTGTTTCCTCTTCAATCACAGAAAGGAATGAGCCATGACATTTCTTTTTAATGAAAATGCTGATCTAGTGCTATCTTTGTAAAGCTAAATGAAAAGTTTCTAAGGCTGACTTGGTTGAATACATTTATGGTTTTAGCCTGTGGAGTGCTGATTTAGTGCTGGTGAGAAGTTTGATATCTTTTTTCACATTGAGGCTGATTTTTAAGAGCCAGGGAGAACTTGGCCTGCTTGGTATTTGGTAGGATGGTTTTATATGGTAAGAAAGTGCCTGGCAGGAGCTGGTTTTCTGCTGTTTGCAATGAAGTGCTTGAATACATGAGTGCAGCAGCCCTTGCTTGGGGCCCAACGTGCAGAGTGCTGTTAAATACAGAATTTTACTTGGCTTAGTGGCTCACAGAGAGTGGGTTTTCAATAAACAAAACACTTGCCATGATAATGGTACAGCACACACACACTGTGCCAAAGGACTGTTCCAAATAATGTGTGGTTGGCTTGGGAAAACTGCCATTTGTAAAGAGCAGAACAATACTGCTTTTAATGCAGGTACCCAAAGTCCTTGAGACTGGCTGGGCTCTCTTCAAGTAAGTGGTTTCATAGCCCGTTATCAAATAGTAACTGGGAAGGTGAAAAAACACAACGGGATGTTTAGTTGGGTGAAATTTCAAAGCTTTCACACTTAAAAAATTTAACAAGGGTGAACTGTAGATTTAGAAGCCTTAGAGGTGTTTTAAGAAACAGCCAGAAAATCCAGTGCAACAAGGAGAAAAATCCTTCCCGCAAGTTCAAACCCTTCCCTCTGCCTTATTTCAGCATATTTCTATTTAGAAACTATTTTTGATGTGTTTCAAGCACTTTCTGAATTGACTGAAATGAATTGCAACAAGTTGGGGGTAGTACCTTTAAAAGAACATGCAGGTTTTAGTCTCTCTTTTTATTTATCCAAAGCATCTCCTTGAACTTAAACTTCCGCATGCAAATAGGTATGAGGAAGGTGAGACTTTTCAGCCTTTCAGAATTGAAAGAGAAACTTGTATTTCTAATTTTTCAGTTCAAGTGGTTTCACCTTGCTTCAGGTGATTTCAGTTTTTGCCTCTGCATTGCAAATATAATGATAAAAGTTTTCCTTCCTTTTGGTTCTTTGCCCTTCTCTTTTCCTACATTAAATTTTTCTGGCTTAGATTTTGTTATTGGTGTGTGTTGTCAGGGCAGCTTTTCCACTGGATGTGGTTGGAAGGAACTGCAATGAGATGGAGGCAGGCTGGGTCCCTCGAGAGTCATTTCCTGAACTCTGTGCTTTCAGTCAATGATGCAAAGTTATGATACTCTGGCTCTTCAGATGGAAACCGAATCCCACCAGCTCCTTGAAGATTTTTCCTGCCTGAAAAGATAGGTGTAGGATAATCATATAAGCAATGCAGCCCCGGAACATCTTTTCCCCCTCATTTGGTAAATAATGGAAAAAAAACCCTCCCCCACCTTCCTGAAATTTTAAGTTATGTGTTTTTTCATCCTATAAAGCTGGTTGATGTGATTGTTGCCAGCTGGAATGAGACAAGATCTTGTACATTCCTGCTTTTGTCCCCATCTCAGCACCGTTTTCTTCAGATATATGTCAATATTCTTTTAAGACATTATTATCTGCCTCCTGTTTCCAGCTGTTGTTCCACGTGGCCTTGAAACATTCCTGTTCACACACATGTTCTTTTAGAATCACAGAATAATAAAATCGTTAAGGTGGGAGACCTCTCAGATCATCCAGTCCAAGCAATCTTTCCAGATTTCTCAGTCCTGAGGACTGAAATTACATCAGTAGGGATAAAAGAATATATTTTGGTGTGGGTATGTGTGTTATATAGGTACAAATTATGTAGATAAATATTATATTACACAGGAGACTTTTGGACTGTGGCTTTAGCCTTAAGTCATAATTTAGCCAATTATTACCAGTTTTTCTTCTGGCAGCTAAACAAGTCCAAAGGAAGCACAGGAGGAAAGGAGAAATGCCTTCTGTTTGGACAGGTTCAGCCAATTTTAGGCAAGTTTGTTTGACATTCTTTCACTGACCCTACTCCAGAAGCTGTTACTGGCAAAGACATATTTCTAAATGCCCATATTAAATATATAAATATCCATGGCACGTACTTCTCATTGCTTCCCTCTCACGTGAGGTTCTGCTCTGGTATCTGCTGCTCTCATGCAGTAAATTATTTTTCTGCTCTAGATTAACAAAGCTGCAACACTCAGTGCCAGGGGCAAATCCTGATGTATCTGCACTCCTGGATCAGGGTGGTGATGAATGTGAGAGCTTTGCAGAGCACGATGTCCAAATGATCCCGTTCCCCATCTGGAATATAGATAATATCACTAAAAACACACAATACTTCATGTTGGTTTGCCCTGGGAGGATGTTTTTTTGCAAGTGAGGTAGAGGGGATTCTGGTGGGATTAATAGGTCTATGGATGATGCAAACTCGACAGAAGGTTGTGCCAAGTTCTGTCCTTTCTGTCTGAAATCACCCATCCTTGCAGCTGTTGTCCTGCTCTGAAATGTCCCTTCCTCTGCACCCACTGCGTGAGTGGTGATTTCATGGCATGGAAATCCCCTGAGTGACCTTGAGTTGTGTCTGTTCTCTCCAGGTCGGACTGAGGAGGTGAGGATCCTCATCACCCTTTCCTGGCAGTCCCAGGTAATCCCAGAGGTGTTTGGCCAGACTCTGAGAGCTCCATGGAAGTAGATTGGGACATTTCACTGGGGTGAGGCTGAAACTGGACCAAGAGGGGATCCTCTGTGTCTGTGACAGCGAGATAATTGCAGCTTTTCCAAGGATCTTTGTTCTCCACGGGTGCTCAGATTTGAAATGTCTTTCCAGAACCCCTTCAGATCCAGAAAAGAAAAAAAAAAAAAAAAAGGAAAAAAAAAAAAAGAGAACTATTACTTTTCAAATTCCAGCAGTCCAGTTTGTACAGGGTCCTGAAGTCCTGGATTTGTCATATTTGCCATATGTTCCCTCCATCCTCGCTCTGATGTGATCCTGTTGAGGCACCATTAGCAGAGGGAGATGTAAGATGGTTTTCCTGATGGGATGCCAGAAGCATAAAGGGAATACACAAGGGAGGGGAGATTTTTGCCTAAATAGAAGCTGCATTTTCATCCTACTTTTCAACTAATTTCAATAAACACATTAAAAATTGTAAGGTAAAATAAAGAGGGAAAAATAAGGTTTAAAAACCACCATAAGTCTGAATTTAGAGCCTTTTATATCAGGTAACATAAAGTTCAAGTGAATGGCAAAGTAGCAGCAAATCCCTAGAGCAGGCCCAAATTCCATGTTTTATGAAAAAGATATGATGCTGACAAACATCTGATTAATAATTAGTGGAGGTGATTTGCATTTGTACAAAAACATCACCTTTACACCATTCTAGGAGAAGGAAAATAATGATAAAAATTCAGTTTTAGGGCTGCAACAATGTCAAGGCACCTCAGTGCCTTTCAGATAAGAAAGGGTTGTCTCGGTTGGGTTGTCAGCCACAGCCTGAGTTTCACTTCCCAGTTTGGCTCCTCTTCATGGTCAGAAGATTGGAAATTCCAGAAAAATGCAACAACCCCACTTGTAAAGAAAAGATATAAATATAGGTCAGGACCCAGTTTAGCCAAAAGATGGTGCTAATGTATTTATGGAGTTGGTTAGAGCCAAAACCGAGCAGAGAAAACACAAAATTCACCATGCTGAGCTGCATTTTAAATAATGAATGAGCATTTTTATTTACAGTAAGCCATGGTGAATGTAAACAATTTAATTTTTACAGATAACATTCAGCTTCTCTAAATGGATTATTAGATATTAGCAGCTTGGTGGGATATTTCAGAGCTAAAGAGGATGAATGAAAATATACTTGGATGGTAACCTTTAAATTTCACAATTATATTGCAATTCCTGAGACTGGCCTCTCTTCTCATTAAAAAAATAAAAGTGATTGAAACTGCACAGAAAGAACAAGGAATGTGTAAGTAGGATAGAGACAAACTGTACTTTCTGCCTAACCAGATTTGCATGTTTACCTTGATTTATATTAGTTTAGATTTGACTCACTTCATCCCTGAGATGCAACAGAGTTTTGGAAATCCTGCTAAGCTACACATTTCCAAAAAACAAAATTCCCCCATAATACTGGAGTAGAACACACTGTCACTTGCTGGCAGCGAGTTGCAGCCTCTCAAATTCACTGTGGATTTGAATTTTTCCTGTGTCCTCCAAGAATTCTGCTGTCAAATCCTAGAGGAGGAAGTTTTGGCACGATGTGTTCCCGCTGCCACTCCTCCGTGTCCCCTCCCCAAGTTATTCCTCACACAGCAGGTCCTTCAGGCTCTCACAATGCCACTCCACGTGCTCATTTTACTTTTTAATTTTACCAGAGCACACTAAATTTTAAGCAAAATATAATCCTGGCAAAATACTCCTCCCCTCTCATGCCCTGCACTGAGGTTCCAGATTTTTCTGCCCTGTTCTTACTTGTGATGGCCAGGAACTGGTGCAGAGCTCCAGTGATGATAGGAAAACCAGGGAAATCTTTTGTGGAAAACAGTTCCTCCATATCCTTTTATCCATTTTAGGGGCATTTCCTGCCTGTGTGTGTAGTCCCCAGCAGACCATTTAGAGGTTGTGCCATGCATTGCTGAATTTCACCTTCGATTTTCAAGGCAATGGTTTAAACCACAGGAGGTGACTCCCCAATGTTGTTTTTTCCCATCACTTTGGTTGTTAAATGGTGTCAGCATCTTCTCAGACATGGCTGCTCTACTTTTTTTATTTAAAAAGAGGGGAAACCCAACAGTTTCAAGATCTCCTGCTGCAGGAGACATTCCTCTCAGCAGGAATGTAACCCCCAGAGCTGGTCACCAGCTAAACGGAATAAAAATTATGAGCCATTTTCCAAAAATTTGGCAGCATCAGTCTGGTTTTTGCTTGGTTATTGCTTCCACTCCAGGTTTTAATTTATAGTTGCATTTTTGACAGGGAAGAAGAAAGGGTAGACAAAGAGTCTTGAATTGTCAGAGCCTTTAAGGATGAAAAGTGGTCACAATAGACTGAGCAGGTTTGTGGTAGTGACTCACAACTTTTTGAGATTTCTGGCCTCAGAGCAGAAGTTCTGTGTATTTAGCAAGAGGGCTAATTGCTAAATTTGAGCTAAATTCATATCTATCTATGTCATATACCTGTATTTTCCTGCAGATCTGTGTTAAGCCAAGCTGACCAGGTTCAGGTGTGGCCTCAGTTGTTATTTCTGTTTTGTTTGCTTTGCAAACTTGTCAGTCTTTAATTGCAACTTCTGATGATAAATATAACCAAAAATGCTTCTACAGCTTCATATTAGGTTGTTTTGTTTGTTTGTTTGTTTGTTTGTTTTTGTTGAGTGCACAGAAACTGCCTCAGCATCTCTATCCCTGACAGTGTTATTAATGGAAGGAAGAATTTCTGTGAAACAAACTTTGCTTTTCCTCATAATGCCCCAAAGGAATTGTTACCACTAAGGGGCAACAGAAAAGATATTGAGCATCAGGAAATAAAATGTGAGGGGATATCTCAGGTTTTAAGACTTGTGCATTGCAGAGTCTAAAAATACTCGTGAACGTATTTTTCCTGACTGGAAAGGGTAGAAACTTTTCCATCTGACTTCTCATAGACCGGGTCAAATGCTCATAATAGAAAATGAACATAAATTCTAAAACAGTTTGGAAATTGAAAAGATTGATTTTCTCTATGTACATTGAAATCTCTTGGGATAAAGAAGCCAAAAACTATAAATACGCACTGCTAGAAATGGTGTACATTGTTTTCTTGTGATGGCATTTTCAACAACTGCAAAATGAAAGCAGAATGATGAATGGAATTTAAATCCAGAGGTGTTATTAGGCTTTTCAAAGGAAATTATGGCTGACTAATACTCCTGCAATTCTACCTTAGGACATTCACCCACTTCATTTAAATATTCTTACCTTTGAGAAATGTGTAATTGTCTGCATAAGTTGAATTTTTAAATTTTTTTTTTTAAAGTTCCTGTGGGTGTCTAGCAAGTTTCTGGTTGTTATCTTTAGATTTCTTTCATCAGAAATGCAGGAATTTGCCTGAGTTTATGTTGTGTTCTACCTACCTAGTTTCTTTATGACTTATGAGGGAGGAGTGAATTGGTTTTTCTTTCCCTATGTGCTGAAGCTCCCCTCGCTGCCTCCTGCTCCTCTGCAGCCTGATCTGGAACAGAATCATGAGCTGGGCCTGCTTTGCACAAATGAGATGGAATAGCAGGAAATCCAGGTGGGAAATGAGCAAAGTATATGCACTGAGAGCCATTTGCACAGGCTCATAGGCTGTGTTTAAGCTGATTTAGGAAATACAAATTTTGACACTTTGTGCCCAGAGACTTTCGTTGGTGTTCAGAGGTGGCTGTAACTGCAGAGCTGATTTAGGCCCAAAGCTGGGGACACACACAGAGCAGTTTTGCATCCTTCACATTTTTATGAGCTTTTAAGGCCAGGTGCAATGTGTGCCCTGGGAGAGAAAGGGCTGAAATCGTAACCGAAAGCTGTTAAAATGACATTCTGATGTTTTTATTAGACACAGATAGATCAGGGCAGTGATCAAGGCTGCCAGAGCTCCAGGAGCATTTGGACAATGCTCTCAGGGATGCACAGGGTGGGATTGTTGGGGTGTCTGTGCAGGGCCAGGGGTTGGACTGGATGGTCCCCGTGGGTCCAGCTCAGGGGATTCTATGATTCAGTATCTCCTGAGCATTAACACGATGTATATAACCCCATATTATTCCCAGTTCACTGCTGTTCTGAGCTCTGATGAGTTCTGAGAGGCAGTGAGCTGCTCTGGGTCCCAGCCATGGCATCTTTATGGACAGAACCCACAGCTTCCAGCTGGATGCAGCCGCACAAGAGCAGCGTTCCCATCTCGGACTGTTTTATGCTGCAGTTAATCCTTAGCAGTGAAAGGAGATGCACTTGTCCTGATTTAGTCCAAGGACTAGAGAATAAGGGAGCAGCAAATGTGCAACAGCTCCCTGAAAATCCATGGATGAACCATGTGTTGAGGTGGGACAGGGGTTTAGGAACAGCACGGGGAACAGCATGGCTAGCTGCAATCAGTTAAGGAAAATAAAAAAAATTAACTTGCAGCTTCACCACTGAAAGTGGCCCCAGTTTAATGGAGCTCCAGAGCAGCTATGGAAGTGCTGCTTTTATAGGAAACCATTTCAGATTCTGGGTTTTGTGCTAAGTATGGTGCCAGCAGTGGCTAAAGAGGAGATGTGAAATAGCACTGCCATCCAGACGAATGTTTCAAATTGCTCTTGCTGGTGGTTGTTCGGCTTCTCCTGCTCTTTTCCTTTTGTGCATCTCCATATTCTGAAGTGAACTGTGTGTGGTGAAGAGATTTTAAAGGAGTTATTGAAATTTAAATATTCCTTCTGCTTAGCAAGCTGAGAAGGCTTGTCCTCCCCACTCTACAGTGAGAGCTCTCTGGAAAGAGGGATGTCCAGGAGCTGCCAGAGAGGGTAAAGGCTTCTTCAAGTTATTTGGGGAAGGTTTATTTCCTTGCTCCTCAGAGTGCCCCTCACCGCTCTCTCTTGTGTCTTTGCCTCAGCCCGCTGTCACCCCTCCCTTCTCAGAGCTGAGACACCTCATGTGCTCCCCGCAGTGGGGTGCAGCCTCCCTCCCCGTGCTCCCTGCCTTTCCTGGTCCCTGTGCCACCCCTCCTGCAGTGGGGTGCAGCCTCCCTCCCCGTGCTCCCTGCCTGCTTTCCTGGTCACCTGTGCCACCCCTCCCTGCAGCCGGGCAGCTCCCTCCCCGTGCTCCCTGCCTGCTTTCCTGGTCACTGTGCCACCCCTCCCTGCAGTGGGGTGCAGCCTCCCTCCCCGTGCTCCCTGCCTTTACTGGTCACTGTGCCACCCCTCCCGCCCGTCGGGGGCAGCCCC
>VWZT01018928.1:6771-23014 GCA_013397055.1 Pachycephala philippinensis | reverse complement strand
GGCGGGGCGATCCTCCCTCCCCTCCCAGTTCGGGCTCCGCTGCTCGCACTGGGGCTGGGGAGCCCGGCGGGGCGGGAACGATTCCGTGTGTGGGGGTCTCTGATGGACAGTGGTGTCTTTCTGTTGCAGGAGTCTCTGTATTCCCTCGCTCTAAAATGCCTTATTAGCCTCTCCACGATTATCTTGCTTGGGCTCATTATTGTATACCATGCAAGGGAAATTCAGGTAATTAATTAACTTTATGAATTGCTGAGTGTTTACATATTTGTGGTTGCAGAGTCAGTTTTTCTAAAGGCTTTATTGTGGTAAGTACTTTGTGTTTCCTGCTGATTCAGAAAACAAAAATAATCACTTAATACTTCCTGAAGTTCAGTGAATTTATTTCATCCCTGGAGAGAAATAAGATTGCATTGCCTGTTAGGGACTGTTGCCTGTGATTATGCTAGTAGGATCACTTAGTTCTGAGGTTATAGCACGCTTTATGACATACCTGCTGTTTTCTGTAGCAGATGTAGGGCAACAGTCTTATTTCCAAGTGACTAAATGTCATGCTGTGAATTTTCTCTGGATAGCAGGACTAATTATTAGGAAAGAGGCATCAGTAACTTCTAGGTATGTAATCTTCACTGTGCTGTTTCAGATACTAGCATACACTAGAATATTTAAAAAGAGGGGGAAACCTTATGTCAGATTTGTTTTATTTAATGCCATAGAAATTACAGTCACCAGGAAATGTGACAGAGGAAAGCTGTCAAGACAGGTAGGGCTAAAGGTAGGGGGAGTTTAATGATCAAAAAAGCTGTAGAGTACGTCTAAAAATACTGTCACATGTCCTGTCCTAGTGTTTTGCCGGTGGGTAGGGTCACAGACACAGACACCAACTTAAGGAATAGTGTAATTTACTATAATGCAAAACTGCAAAGAATCACAGAAGGATAAGCTAAGCAGTGCCCATAATCATTGCTACAAAAGATTGCCTATAGTGATTAAGAAAGATACATCACCAGTTGCCCTAATACTTTACCATCGTCCAAATCCGCAAAACATCAACTGTGGGGGAAGCTGTCATAGCGAAGGACTGGAGAACCACGCCCAGTAACTGGGAAATCCTGCGGTGCATCCACCTTGCAGGCCACGAGGCTCCCCCACTTTGCTGTGACAGTAGCCCAGCTTTTATACAGTTAAACAAACAAGCTAACATAATTTCTAATTTCATTCTCCTGTTGGCTTTCTCCCAAAGCCTGGCCAGGGCTCAGGGAGGAACCAAGGGAGTTGTCTTTGATCCTATACCCCCAGATGTGGCCTTATCTGGTTTCTAGATACAGAAAGGTAAATACATGTTTTGCCAGTAAACGGACACATATAACAATACTTCTTTAATGAGCATATATATATATATAACATTTGGTTGGAAGGTTCATCTAGAGGTCAACTTTGGCTCAGGGCCTGTTGTTCAGGCCCTAGTACTTCACCCAGGTACTTAGTTCTAATTTCAGTTGTATTTTTTTTAATTAAGAAATTACAATTTGACATTTCAGTTAAATTGAAACGTATAAGAGAGTTTTCAAAGTTTTGAGGTGAAAAATACCTTATTTGTAGATACATTGGTGTTTTTGCTATGTCCAATTAGAGGTACCTTGGGCTACAGGCAGAAATGACAGTTTTCAAAGGCAAGAACGTTTTTTTCAGCAGTAGCAATTAGCAAAAAAGAGAAATTGAGAATTGTATAGTACCCTTCTTCTATGCTGTAGTTCTAATATGAAAGGACACCATAGTCTCCTCCTTAGACTACTGTTAGAGAAGTATTGCACTACTGAAGACTGCCAAATGGGATCCTGTTCTGCAGTCCATACATATATGAAAAATACAATTTCTGTCTCAGAACCCAGTTTCTTTGCATTGATAGCAAAGATGGGCAGCTGTTTAATATTATTGTACTCAATAAGCAAGTGTCTGGTGACAGAGTATCACTATAAACTATTGGAATACTGATGAAGAGGTTTCTTTATTTGTGTAAAAATAAATAAATGTACCTGCTGCAATGTGGGAGCCTTGTTCTCCAGTGTACTTTGCTATGAGTGGTGCTTGAGGCACTAAGAACAAAGTTGAAGAAACCCAACTTCTGTAAGTATTTGAATTATTCTATGTATTTTCAAGAAACTTTAAATAGGAAACAAAACACAACATAACCAATTAGTCATAGGTTTCTGTATGCATAAGCTTACAGTAGGTAGTCACTCCAACATTTGCATATTTTTTTCCAGCTAATTGGATACACATTTTCATTCTTTCAGAGGTTTGTTATGGATCAGAAAAATCAATCTTTTAAAAAACTTCAGTCGTGTTTCTGATTTTTTTTTTAATTGATCATTGAAAAGAACTCCTTTATGTATGAGACTACATGGAAGGAGTTGTGCAATCACGTGACTTAATCAAGATTAATGTAGTTTTCAACACTGCCCGACAGTATAGAATACAAGCATACCTTTTTGTTAAACAGTGCTACTCTATGGTTTTGTCTGAGAGCCACTGTAGGCTGCAGTACTCATGTCAGAGCTCGGAGTAATCTGCAGCTCCAAAGGGCTCTGTCATTCATCTTGAAAATGAAGGGAAGTTTTGTTTTCAAGGACACTATTGGAAGGAAAGGCCATTGTACCACCCTTAATATGTTAGATATCTGATAGATTTTTAATTTAAGCACAGTATGTTTATATATGCACACTTGACTTTCTAAAAAATAAGATGAAAAACACACAGAGAAATATCTACATCCATCTATGGTGCTAAATTTATGTTACACCTTAAATCTGAAAACAAAAACTATCTTTAAAATATTTTAGCTTAGAAATGCACAGAACCTACTCCAAGTGAAAGAAAATACTGCATAAGCCCGATAATGTAATGGTTTTTAAATAATCTTTAAAACTGTTTTCTGAAGGGATACTTGCCTTTAATTTGGGAAAATATCCTGCTATGTGCAGTGGAATATTTTTTGAATCAGGTCTGTAGAATTATGCCCATAGATGGTTGATTGTGTCCTGGAGCACCAGCTGTTTGCTGACCTTGTTCAAATTTGATCATTCCTTTCTTATTCTTCTCTGAAAGGTACTTAGACTTTATCTGTAAGTATAGTGTAAATTTTCAGGATTTTATCAAGACAATAAATTTTGTTGTACAGAACAGAATGGCGATCTATTTTGCTTGAAGTGTGGTATGTTTCATAGTCTGATAGAAGCAAACCTACCTGAAAGAAAAGTAGATTTTCCTGCAAAATGTGAGCTAAAATATGTTGAGAAATAAGACGAAAGTTTAGCAATTAGTAGTGCTTGCAGATTTAATATGTAGAAGCACCTGGTGATATAAAATGTCTGCTAACCAAAATCAGCTTCTTCCTTTTTTTTTTTTTCTTCTTCCCAGTAGTCTTTGAGTCTTTGCCCTTGATTTCTTGGTAGGAAGTCTGAGCAGCCATGCTGCAAGCAACTCTATGGTAGTGCCTAATAGTATAGCAGGTGACTTTAGTCTGTCCATTTAAATGACTTTTCCTGTGCGTTCTGTTTTGAAAACAGTCAGCTCCTCAATCCAAACTGTGAGTTTGCTTGTCTCAGACCTGCTGAACATCATATTTTAATGGAGTTAGAAGGGAGATTTAAGAAGACTTATAGGGATTCTTCACAAGAATATTATATGGATGTGGGATAAATGCAGGGTTTGTTTGGTTTGGGGTTGTTTCTTTCTTTCTTTCTTTCTTTCTTTCTTTNTCTTTCTTTTTTTTTTTCTTTTTTTCTTTTTTTCTTTCTTTCTTTCTTTCTTTTTTTTTCTTTCCTTTTTTTTTTTTTTCCCCCTCTTCCTTTCTTTTTTAGTTTATGAGCAGTAGAGGAACAGGAGTACTTTCAGTATATAAGGGGTGAGGTTGGGGTGTGTGTCCTCCGCCTCCTTTTCAGCACCGCAGACAGCAGCGCACGTTGCACATTATCCGGGGCGCCCTTGCCTGGGCTGGGCCTGGCTCAGAGCAACCTGTGCTGCAGGGAGGGCGGCTGCCAGCCTCCCCTGCTTCCCTTCCCGTAGTACAGCCAAGTGAGTTCTCCTGCTGCCTGACGGCATGTGGATAATTTTGAACATACTTTTACCCTTGCATTCTAAACCTATTAGCAAAACAGATTCATTTTTATATTCTATGAAGCAGCTCTGCATTTGACAGACTAAAGTCTCCAGAATGGCATCGCTGCAGTATTTAGACAAAAATAACTGGCTGCTGTGCAGTTTTGTGAAAAACTGGAAATGTTAAAATGCTTTCTTCAAATAGGTTTTCAGTGATTACAGTTAATTAGTTATTCTGTATTATTAGCTATTAGTGTTATTATTAGTATAATAATAAGTACAATTAGTGTTTTTATTAGTTATTCTGTATTATTAGTTATTAGTTAGTATATTAGTTATTCTGTTATTCAGGAGCTATTATATTTATTAAGTGTGACTTAATGTTAAGATTATAATAACAATCAAATTAAGCCAGGTAGTTTCAAATGATGATTCTTAGCCTACATTATCATTCCAAGAAAAGAGGATAAAAACACAAACAATGCTTCCTTCACCTCTCTCCTTCTCCCAGGAGGAAAGCCAGATGAACAACAGTAATGATGTTGGAGCCAAGTATGGTGACAGCCCCAAATCTGTGTGTTCTCATTTTGGTTCATTGTTGTCATGCTTGTAATGTTGTTAAAAACATCACACTTGGGAGATTATGAAATATTCATTACTGACTCTCTAAGCTTGTGTGATTGCTGATTCAGTTTGGAAGACTGGTAGGAAAAATGTAACTCGTTGTTATCCCAGCCTAGAACGGGTATTTCTCTGACTACTGTTCCAGTTTAGAAATACACTTTTGAAGAGGTAGAGGAGGGAAGAGCTAAGAAGATAGTATCATCCTATTATAATAATAATTTACAATGTATAAATTGCCCACTTTATGCATAAACAGTTTGTTACTACATGGTTGTCCTGGTTTTGTCTGTAATAGAGTTAATTTCTTCTATATAATTAAAATAGCAGCATACAACATGATTAAAATTGTTGTTTCTAGACAACTTAAGTGTTCCACATTTCCCTAATGCAATTTGCTGTTAGATTAATAATCAGGTAGAAGTGAAGAGACTTTTTTATAACAGTTCACATGGTACATCTGCTTTTTTTTTTTACCTTTACTGAGAAAATAGACCTCTCTGTCTCTCTCTTGTACTGCTACAGACATAAATGCTTTTCAAATGTACAAATGTACAATTCCTCAAGTTTTACTGGCACTTCCTTATATTACTCAATTAAAACCAAAATTCTCCAAGGTTGCTAGTAAGATGTTTTTAATTCCCTTTGTTGGGTATTCTGTCATAGCCTGGTATTTCTTGAAAGATGGCTGTCACAGGGTAGGAGGGCTATGTCCACTGGGATACTTTTGCTTTGGTGTTGGACTAATTAGGGTATCCCTTCTATTGCCTTTCTTGAATAATGGTAGCCCGTGTTCTTCTGGACTGAATCTGAACCCTTTTTCCCTCTTCCCTTGATACAGATGCTCTCACACAGAAAAATGAAAATTGTTGATATTTGGCAGAAATGAATAGANTTTTTTTTTTGTGTGTGTGTGAATTGAGATTTCTAAACATTTATAAATTGGACTGTTAGTTCATGCTCAAGTAGAACTCCTATGGAAAGTCATGCAGACTTCAAAGTTAAGGTTAAGCCATTGTTGTCACAGCAGAGTTAATTTTTAGAATTCAGTCCATCACTTTCCAGGTCTCCAGGGAGAAAGGGCCCTCAGTCCCTAGATTGTTCTGAAGTGCTGGGAAAATCATGTGATACTGATGGATTTGGAATGAAACATTTTCAATCTTCATTAACGTTAGGAAAATTATCACACATGTGAGCCCAAATATCTTGCTGAAGACTCGAGAGTTTTCTCCTTTTCCTTGTCTCCTGAAAACTTGAAGAAATGGAGCAGGCAGTACTAGGAAAAATAAGTGGATGTTACTAAATACATTTATTGACTATTTATTGTGCAAATAAATTCCATAATGCATGATTCTAATAAACACTGCTTATGGGGCTTTATCTTATTGGAAACTTCTTCAGAAAAAATACTGCATTCTCTAAGAAATATGAAGTTAAACTCCCCTACAGTTTCCTATCACAAGCGCTAATGGGTATCCTGCAGGCAAAATTGTTTATATCTATGTAATTATTTTGCCTTCATTGTGGTGTTGCTTGTTTATCTCATTGTCTTTCTTCTTCTGTTGACTACATGCCAAAAGAAACAAAAAGTCTAGCTTGCCTTTGCTTAAGTATGCTGAATCATCAGCTAAGACTGCTGCTGCAAAAACAAATGAAGATTAGGAGCACAGAAAGCAAGTCTATTGAACAACAGGTGAAAATCAATAAATAAACTTTGAGCAATAATTTTATTCTGATCTAAAACCTGTTGAAAAATACTGGAAAATGTATGTTTATTTTAATAGGCCTTGGATCAGGCAACAACAAATCTCATCATGTGCCAGTTTTAGTCCAAGATGCAGTGGCTTCATGTATAGCCTTGAAAATTACCTTGTACCAGTGAAGCTTAAAACACATTCCATACAACAGAAAAGCATGCTGATTATAAGAAAACTAGAGACAGCATATCTGTTAAATTATCACTTTAGATGTATTTATTTGCTAAATATTTAGCTTTAGTTCCATTCAGTACATTTTTGAATAGATTATATCTGCAGAACATGTTGACCCAGGAAAAGTTACAAGTGCCTACTGTCTCTGAAAAGCAGCACTGTAATGCATAAGACACAGAAGGCAGGATAGACAATCCTTTAACATTGGTCAAGCATCTAATGAACAGTGACTGAAAGGATCTGAGGCCTTTTGCGTTGAAATTAAATGTAGAAGATGCTTGTTTCCAACAGCCTCCCTTAGGACATAGGAGGAGGTTGTATCTAATGGTCAGGCCACTGAATGGTTGGCCTGGCAATACCTAGCATTGTCCATTCAAATGCACCCTTGTTCTGAGCATTTTTTAGTGAGGCTGTTAGAAGTTTATCAGGACATCGTGTTCATCTTTCCTTAAAAATACATTCTTAAGTCTAGAGTCACAGGTGTACTCCTTTGGCAGAATGAATAAATTAGCTAATTTTATCTAGCTTCAGATTCAGTATTTCTTCCTTTAATTTCTGTTTCCTCTATTCCCTTGCAAAAATATTGTCAATATTTCAGTGAATATAACCTTTTTTAACTGTTTCTAGTTTTCCCAGTAGTAATGAAGCTGATCTTCCCTGAAGAGAGTAAGGCTTCTCCTACATTGGGAACAGTGGCTGATGGCAGCCATGTTGGGAGATGGCAGTTCTTCATGCAGTGATCTGTAGAACAAATTAATTTTTGTGATGAGTGAAGAAAACCAAATCCTAAATCAAGAACTGTAAGATGATAATTTAAAATTAACAACATAAAAATACTGAAACATAGATAGTTCTCCTCAGTGAATTTTGCTTCCACAAGAGTACTGTAGAATTAGAGTAGCTTTATTACTGAGATACTTGAAATGGGGAAAAATATGACAGAGGTTTCTTACAGGATGTATTCTAAAATTATTTCTGCGTAAAGGTACTGATATTTTCTGGGGAGATGTGCTATGTATTTGTAAAGGTGCAAAGGGAACCTAAGCAATCCATTTAATATTTCTTTGCCAATTTCCCTTTCAGATGTAATAAAGCTAGCATAGCTAATGTCCAGCTACACTCTCAGCAGTGAGAGTGAGCCAGAACAGGCCAGTAGAAGTAGGGAGTAGTGTGGAGTGTCAGCAGATGGAAGTTGGGTTCTAAACAAGTTGCATTTAAGTTAACTTTGCTGATGGAATGTTTTGTAAAGATTTGCTACAGGCAAATAACCTTCTTTGTCCTTAGGTTCCTGGGAACAACAGTATGGTTTTAAAACTATGTATGTTTTTCATTCCATCTCTATCCATTGTATGGAGCAACTACTCTGGATTGCTCTGGGTCACCCAGTCTATTTACTAGTGAGCATGTCTGTTATGTAAAATCATACATTTCCTTTTCTTTTTTATTCTTTCCTTTTTAAATAACAGAACAATACATAGTATAAAGCAATAAAAATGCTACTTTAATGCGCTGGTCTCATTTTCCTGTTTTGTGTTTGTGCAAAGGAAAAGAATAGGGCTCCTACCTAAACTGTTCTTTCTGTATTAATCTTCCTCCACTTATGCTATATTCAGAACTTTACTAAGTCATGTTCCTTCTGCATCTGCTTGGAGAACATTTTTGATTGTCAACCCCAGTCACGGGAGCTTTTGGAAACTGTTGGTGCTAGATGGAAGTTTTCTAAATGTTGTAACTTAAGGACCTTATCCTCATCGTGTTTTACCCTGCTAGAGGAAGTGGGGTCTGAATATATTATATAATAGAATAAGTGTTCAATGAAGATTATTACTTAAATGAATACCTTTACTGGACACTGACTTTGAAAGAACTCCTTATTCAGTAACTTTAATTCAGTCATTTACTGATGGGTCTACTGAGTATCTCAAATGAATATGGTAACCCCAAATACTGGGCTTCTATTTCTGAACCTCTGATTTAAAGTAGGAGATTGCCTTATGAAATATCTTTTTAATAATAATGCTTTTCTCAGGAATTTCTTTTACCCTATAGCACCGGAGAAGAAATCTGGATATCTAGGAGCATACTTTTTTTCTTCTTTTTTTTTCTTTCCCTTGGAGTCTTTGGGTTTCACTTCTTGACACTATCACCTGCATAGAAGGTTATTGGGAAGAAAGAACAGTGGTTTTAGGAGCATCTCACCCTCTTTGGGTCCCTGAAGCACATACATACAGAGAGAACTACATGAAAAGAAATTTCGTATGTCCCAGCACTTGCCGAGTGTTGTAGTGGTTCCTTGACAGCACAGGCTGTCAGGGATTAAGCCATTTCACAGTTGTTTAAGACAAATAATAGAGTTGAAAGTCTGGCCTGTAGCATTTAAAAATATTGAACAATGGCTCAGAATATCTTTGGAGAGAGAAATCAAAAGAGAATACTGTATCTGATTTAGAACAGAAGGAAAATATGGGGAGGCAGAATTTAACCTTATGTAAATGTGATCATGCCCTTTGTTATCTCATAGAGTGTTTGGGCTAGTGTTTTCTGAGGGGCAGAGGTTAAAAAAGGCATGGACAAACCCAATAAGTGTGTTGAGTAACACATATATGTTTAGTGAAATGGTTGTGGCTATGCTCCTCTCTGCATGCGCCCTGTCAGAGTAACTATGATGTATATTATTCGGGTGTATTGTAATGTGCAGGTTTTTATGCTGCACATTGGAAAATATGGTACACAAAGACCATAAGTCTCAGTTACATATCTCTTCCCAAGATGGTCAGATTTGATGCTATCTTTGAGGGAAGCATTTCGAGCCTACTTAGCCACCAGCACAGATTAACACAAAATTTTTTTTTACATGCACTGATATATACAGCGTGTATAGCAAGACATCAATAACCATTAAAAACTCATTTTGCATAGACATAACAAATTGAAATAAATGTACTATGCAAAAAAATTTTTTTATGATAAAACTAAGTACCAGACTTTTACAATCATTCTTTTAAATTGGCATTTTTATAATTAGGGGGATTTGTGTATGTGCATATACATGTATGAACGATAGAATAGTCTAACTTCCCCATTTGAACAAAGTAAGAATGTTTCATTTGTGTAAATAGCTATATCCACAAGTTCTTGTGGATCAATTTCTAATGGTCTACTAGAAAATTTGGTCTTAATTCTGGATGTGGGAAGCATTCTGGAAAACATAGGATAACATGGTTTTCATGTAGCTTTGTGAAAAACATTATTCTTTGCCTTCTGTGCTTTGCATGCAGAAGGTGTTTGTCCTTTTAAGGAAAGGCTTGAGATGTCCATCTCCAACCACCATATGATTGAAAATCATTTGTACTTAATACCTTCTTCCTCTCTGAGGACTATAATGCTGGCTTTGGTTGCATAAGTGATATTTTGAGGACTAGAAGCTATAGAAAAATGTTTGGTAAAAAAATTGGTAGAACAGCAGCCACAGAGGCTATATTTTGTTAGTCTGTGTCACAGTTTCATCAGTTCTTTTATAAGGGTTAAGCGACTCCAGTATGTAACCATTTAAAATTTGTATGTTTAAATTAAACAATTGCCACAATGCCTTTGTGAGTACAGCTGATTCTCCTTCTGGGAGGAATGCTTCAAGGAGTACAGCTGATGCTACTTTATCATTGTTTATCACTTCCTTTTTATTCCTTACAGCAGAGCAGTGATATTGTTTTCACATTTGTTCTTCTACTGGGGTTATAAAGAAACTGGCTGATTTCCTTGTACTTTGCATTCACCAACATCCTCAGATAGCCTGCTAGGAATTTCTTTTGATATACTAATGATTTACAAAATTAATTTATCTACTTTTCTTTTAAGTAGCTTCAGGGAGTCTCTGGTCTAAGTTGTCTTTATGCGCAATCTGTCTACTCTGAATTTGTTTCTCTTTTTCTAATCTGGTGTTATATGAATTTAACACAAGTTGTAATGTAAATGTACAAACACATTAATATCTATGATGTGCTATCTATTTTTATATTTATACTATGTGGTGTTAGAAACATCACGTTTATTTATAGTTCAATATTCATATTTTTACATGCCGCATGTTGAGAACGCATGATATAATTTCAGACGAAAATAACTTTTTAAAATTTGTCTTATAGAGTGAAGGCTTAGTAAGGCAGTTCTGTATTTGAAGAAGCTTTACAGAACATTAATGAAGAACTTAAATTAGATTTCAATGTTAGACTAGTAATTAATAAGAAATTTGAAAGCTATGAGAGGCATAACATCTTTGACCTTGACTGGAGTATGGCCTTCTGCATAGGCTGCAGGAGTCAATTTTATAGGAAGAGCTTGTTCTCTTTTTATTACTAGCATCATTCTCCATTCAAATGGGGAGTAGTATCTTAAAATGAATGCATGGTTATTATAACAGAATTAACTGAAAGGAGCTGAGAGGGTGTATGCATATATATATATAAAATTTAAAAATACATGCACATACACCCCCTTTAAATTGTGCTGTTTAGGTGTTCTTTCTCTCCTTTATTCATTTTCCCTCCTTGCTTTCCAAATAGTAAATGTACACAGCCAAGCAAGAAGGAACACGCAAATACCACTGCATTTTCCGAATTAAATGTTAGCAATTGCATTTAGTAGGTTGCATAATTGCAAGCATATAAAATGTATGTGAAATCCTGTACTAATTTCTAACTATTTTCAGTACATCCCAGTTGACTTGTTATCCACAGACTATTTTGTTCCAGAATGTTTTATATTCCTGTATTTCATGGACTGAATTTAGAGACACAGATTTGTATGGAAATTTACTTCATAAATATGTTTTTGAAATGTTATTATTTTTTTAAATAGGAATACTTGTACTGGATCTGTGTTCCTCTGTGGCTTCTGGTGCTTTCTACCTTCTGTTACCGGTTCCTATTAATCTGTATTCTGGATGCTCTAAGTACCTGGACCTCTTTATAGCTGTTTTACCGTTTGTGTGATCTGACTGACAGCATTTGCAGGCTAATCACAAGAATCAAATGCACTTAAGCTTCACTGTATTTTGAAAGTTTGGCCTTTTGTATCAAATAGTACATTTGCTAAGTGCAAACCAACTGCCTTTTGTTAATAAATGAATAGACAGGTTTGCCTTTCTACCAGTATGAATTTCATTTTTATATCTAGCAGACAAAGTCTTCAGAAAGACCACAGGCAAAAAAAAAAGTGTATGCGCTCATGTTGCATACATTGAAATTACTGAGTGCGTTTCTTTACCTTAATCCAACACTGTTTTTTTGGCTTTAATAGTATTGCAGTGGGGGTAAGAACTATACCGAAGATAAAGAGAAGGAACATGAAGGAGCAAAAACCCGGTCTAAAAATAAAAGATTTTGAGTTGGGGTTATTTTCTGTTTTGTTTGTTTCTTACTGTGGTTAACTTCTTTCTTTCAGTGTCACTCCAACTACAATAAAGTTAACTTGTTATCACTTTCTTAAATAAAGAACTGGAGCAATCTTCTGGAAGACAAACTGAATATGTTGGGGGGAGATATAGAATGGGGTTTGGGATCTCTGAAGGACATATACAGAGAGCTCAGGCTTGCATTTCTAAACTTCTGAAGGATGGAAAGGGGCAAAAAGCAATGCAGAAGAGGAATTGCTTGTTTGGCTCTGTATATGGTGTGTGGCATGGTGGAAATACTTTCTCACATTCAGAAGGACATTCTTTGGGCATTTCACCTTCTAACCCCTTAAATTACTTCTCACCCCTTAAATTACTTCTAAGTTTTTGAATAATCTAATTTTAAAAATCCTGCAAAAGTTTTCTATCTCCAATTACATATTTACTGAACAGCCTTGTCTAGATTCAGGCTAGAAGTGGTATGAAGGTCTTTTCCTGTTGCTTTTTTAGAAGTTACCTTGCATATCCCTACTCTCTACAAGTGACAAATATTGTTCAATTAAGTATTTAGTTAGTAAATCTTCAGGAACAACATTTACTAAACAGTGTGAAGTGGTTTATTACTTTTGTTCCTAGGTGGTAAACTGAAGGCTTTGGTTCTTCAGGGACCTACATACATACATGTGCATTTAATTTTCAGCTACTAATAGACCTCACCAAGGCTACTCTGGTTTTTGCAGGCCTCTGCTTTTCTTTTTATGTTTCTTTTAAGGTGTGATTACAGTTGATTTAGACATGGTCGACCTAGCTTTAAAACAGCTAGTTCAGGTATTGCTAGCAGTTGAGGTACAGTTGAAGTGATTTTTCATTATGAGTTATCTTTTAGAGTCTTTATGTAGTTTCTTGGATGGTTTTGCAGCCTGCATTGGTCTATATTGGTACCTGAAGTTTGAAGAAAGCTTGAATAGTTCTACTGAAGCTATAATCTCTCCAGTCTGAAGCACTGATGTGCTCTAAAGAAGTCTTAACATTGTACTGCAGAAAGTATTTTCAATTTGTAATTTTGATTTCTATCCTGAAAAAAAATTTTAAAGTTCTTCTTAATTCCAGGAACTTGGATTAAGAAATTGATTTTGAAGGGATGAGGTTTAAATTGGCAGAGTTTTTTCAAAAATTACGAATAAACAAAAATATGAAAAAAATCTTAGTAAATAATAATATGTGGAAATTCAGTTTCATATAAAGTTTAAAAAGTAGCGCACAAACCCATTCTTTTTGGCTTACCTAAAATGGCATTCACTTAGTAGTGACTTAGTAATGTCATTTGCTGAAATGGCATATTTATTTTGGTTTTAGTGGTCATTAGCAGCTCTGAAAACAATGGTATTTTAAAATGTAATCATAACAAGGTTTGTTAATGGCATACTGAAGTTAATCTTGTATTTTATCATTTCAGTTATTCATGGTGGACAATGGAGCAGATGACTGGAGAATAGCCATGACTTATGAGCGTATTTTCTTTATCTGCTTGGAAATACTTGTATGTGCTATACATCCCATACCTGGGAACTATACATTCACATGGACAGCCCGGCTTGCCTTTTCTTATGCTCCATCCACAACAACAGCTGATGTGGATATTATTTTATCTATACCAATGTTCTTAAGGCTGTATCTTATTGCCAGAGTTATGCTTTTGCATAGCAAACTTTTCACTGATGCATCATCTAGAAGCATTGGAGCCTTAAATAAGATAAACTTCAATACCCGTTTTGTTATGAAGACTTTAATGACAATATGTCCAGGAACTGTACTGTTGGTTTTTAGTATCTCATTATGGATAATTGCTGCGTGGACTGTCCGAGCTTGTGAAAGGTAAGGTTGTTCTGTTTGGCGGGTTTGTTTATTCTGTCCATCTGTCTTGTTTTTCTTCTTTGGTTTTGTATTTGAAGGACCTAAATATTTAATGGAATGGAGCTTCCTGGTCTTTGATATGTTGAGTGCTGGTTGGATTTCACTCTGTCACAAATTGCGAGGAATGCTTTGGTTTTTAATCTGAAGGACCTACGTAGAGAAGTTTGTGCCACAACACTTATTGTAGTATTGTAGTCGATTTCAATGTTTACATTGGTAAAAATACTAAAACACAGTGGGATACCATAGATGTCTTTTAACAACAGTTACAGTTGTTGATATTCTGTTTGATAAGAGCTTTCGTTTATTGTGTTTGCAAGTTACATTTATTGAGAGTACTGTAGATAAAATAGCTATGGAAAATGTATTTTTTCAGTTAGACTTTTATTGTCCTGTTGTTTAAAAAAAAAAAAAAGTGAAAAAATGTGGTTGGGGAATTGGCAAGATCAAGAAAAGGTTATATACTGATTTTGGCTGGGACAGAGTTAATTTTCTTCCTAGTAGATCATACGGTGCTATGTTTTGGATTTGTGACCAAAATAGTGTTGATAGCACACCAATGTTTTAGCTATTGCTAAATAGTGCTTACACAGCATCAAGACCTTCTCTGTTTCTCACTCTGCCCACCCCCAGTGAGTAGGCTGGCAGTGCACAAGAGGTTGGGAGGGGACACAGCTGGGACAGCTGACCCCAACTGACCAAAGGGATAGTCCAGACCATATGACATCATACTCAGCAATAAAAACGAGGGGGGAAAAAGGAGGAAGGGGGGAAGTTTGGAGATATGGCATTTGTCTTCCCAAGTAACCGTTACACATGATGAAGCCCTATTTTCCTGGAAAAGTAAGATGGGAAGTTATGAATTAATTCCTTATGTTGCTTTGGTTGTGCATACAGTTTTTGCTTTCCCTATTAAACTATCTTTATCTCAACCCATGCATTTTCTTACTTTTACTTCTTCCAATTCTCTTCCCCCTCCCACTGGGGAAGTGAATGAGCGAGCGGCTGTGTAGGGCTTAGCTGCCTATCCGGGTTAACCCACAACAAAGGCAAAGAAAAATGGTGGGAGGGGGGGAAAAGAAATAGATAGGAGGTGAAAAAGAGATGGAGAGATAGAATTGAAAAAAAGCGAGAAAGAGCAGAACAGAGCCACAAAGAAGAAGAAGGGGAAGGAAGGAAGGAAGGAAAAAAAGAAAGAGGAAAAAAGAAAAAAGAATGAGAGAATGAAAGAACAAGAAAAAGAAAGAGAAAGAAATAGAAAGACAAAATGAAAGAAGGAGAAAGCACAAAAAAGAAAGAAAAAAGAGAAAAAAGAGGAAAAGAAAAAAGAAAATGAAAGAAAAAAGAGAAAAATAGAGAGCGAAAGAGAAAGGTAGAGTGAAAGAGAGAAAGGAATGGGAAAGCTGAATGGTTAGAGTGAGAGAAAAAGGGGAGCGGGAGAGAGTTGGATGGGATGAGAGAAAGAGGAAGGGAAGGAGAAATGGTGAGGAGGGGGGGAGAAGAGGGACAGCAGACAGACAAAGCAAGAGAGACAGCAAAAGCGAGGAAGTGTAAGAGAGAGAGAAAGCATGAGGAAGCACACAAGGGACCAAGCGAGTTCAAGAGCGAATAAGTGGGAGAGATATAGATGCTGAGCAAGCAAGAGAGAGAAAGCGAGGGGCAAGAGCAAGAAACTGAGCGAGAGAGAGAAAGCAAGAGAGGAAAAGAGGACGTTGTGGAGCGAAAGCAAGAAATGGTGTGAGAGCAAGAGCTAGAGGAAGAGAGAGCGAGAAAGGAAGGGGCAGCGGAACAGAGGGAGAGAGCAAGTGTGAGAATGTGAGTGCGAGGAGATTGAGAGTGAATGAAAAGGAGAGATAGAGGGGAAAAGCTAGAGAGAGAGAAAGGCTAGTGAAAGAGAGTGAGTAACAGGCATGTTGTTTTTCCTCTTTCTTTCCCTGTTTGCCCACTTTGGAAACTGTTTAGGGAAGTTATTTGTGACAGCTAGTTGATATAAATCAGCAGTTAAAATGCAAGCTGACTGCTATGGTCAGATTACTTTTGGAAGTTATTCATTTCTTTACTTCTCAATTTGTTATGGAGGAAAATAGCTTATCTTACAAACTGAATGTAGATATTATGTCGACATTGCTGCTTTTATTCTTAGCATTGCCAGAATTGTGGAATGCAATTTGTTATAGTAGATCACTAGATGCTTAGTGTTCAATTATGTTATGGCAAGACTAATCACGTTCTGAAGATGTTAACAGTGACATATTCTAATTTCAAAATATTTCCCATACCTGGGACAGAA
>VWZT01018714.1:0-17579 GCA_013397055.1 Pachycephala philippinensis | reverse complement strand
TTCGGCAGGCAGAAGCCAGGCGCGGTGTAGCTCAATCAGAAATCAAGCTGGCTTACATGACAAAAGTTTTACAGCTGAGGTTGAGTAGTGAGGAAGTGGAAAATGAGTAGAAAATTTCCAACTAAGTGCAGTGAGCTTCAGATCATGTATCCACAGAGGCTTACGAAAGGGAAGAAATGTCACAGTCAGAAGGCAGGGCAGTAGAAGAAAATGTTCTTTAGCTTTCCTTGTATTGAACTTTAAATAGCTAAGACAGCTTCTAACTCTCTCTCATGCTCCCCTCTCTACCAGAAACCTATTGCTTACAATGCCTTTCTGTTTAGTTGCGTTTCACTGCGTGAGCCTGTGCCTGCCGAAAGCAAGTGAATAGCAAAATCTGGATATGAAGAAAGTGATGACAAAAATACGTCATGTAGAAATGCAACTACATTTTTTCCCCTTTCGCTCCTCAGGAAAGCTGAGGAGTAAATAAAGGAAATAAATTTACTTCTATGAAGGTAAATAAATAAAAATAAATATTAGCCGAAAATTATCAAAACAATGAGAAACATTAACCAGAATTTTACAATATTTTTTCTTTAGGACAGCAAGATAGATGTTCAATCTTTAATAAGCATAAAAAGGTAAATGTTGATTGACTAAATGCACACAAACCTAGTAGGGATCTGACCATGAAGCAGAACTGAACAAATATGATGCCTTGCTGCAGGCAGAAGAAATAAAAATACGAGAAATGGAATTTTTCCAATAATATGGTCTTAGATGGGTATTTTTTTTAACACAGAGTCCCGGAACAAAGATATTCTATGTTTCTTTATAACAGATAAATGCTTAAATATACTTTTATAACTTAGATACCTTTTATCAAATATGATATTATGAAAACCGTTGATTTCAGTTTCATACCAGATTACAATATGACTCCTATTCCCTTCTTCTATAATGTTTATGCTAAAGCTATTGAAAACAACAACTATATGCCTTCAGTTTAAAATGAAAGAATGAGCTTTCAAATAGAACAAATCAAGAAAAAAATATTATCAATAGTTTGTGGATAAGGTAAGTATATTATTAATAATCAGTATTCAAGAAAAGTAACATCTGTTTACAATTTGGCAATTCATAAAGCCGAAGAGATTATATTCTATGGAATTGGCTTAGTATCAGAAGAAAGAGTGATTAACTGTATGAAAATTAATGTCCAAATTATTTCTGACACACTGGTTTCTCTCCTTAGCCAGACAGCTTAAAGTCTTGGGTACAGAAGACAGCTGTAAATGTGGGGGTTTGCAACACTTTTATTAATGCACTTATGTATGTACATGCCACACTTAACTGAAAAGCCTTACCTGACTTTTTTCTTTGTTTGTTTTTATGTGAGGAACAGTTAACACAAATATGCTTTAGTAAACATATTTTCTACTTTGCATGAACATATTGCATATCACACTTTGAATGTTTAAAAAAATAAATATGGACCTTTGAAAAAATTTGTTGGCTGTGTTGTGTCATTTATTCCCTAAATGTTAAGAATTTCTGCATAAACTAAAACTATCCCTTTCCAAAAGAAAACTATGAGTGTGCAGATATGATTGAGTTGAGGTATTGGGAAGAAGGAGGACCTCATGTTGATTTTAATATACAATTTTGAGGGAGAGAAGAGAGGAAGCATAAGGAAGAAATTGCATCTTTGAAAGGTAGCAGGTAACCACTAGAGAGAAGACCTGTTTGGGATTTTTTTCCTTTCCCTTCCTTGAAAGTTGCTATTCAGCTTTGTGGAAGAGAGAAACCTGGCTCGTTTTGCAAATGCCAAGACAGGCTGCTGCCAGGAATCATTTGCAGGAGTGATTAACAAAACCTGTTTGCTTTATGAGATTTTCATGGAGGTAAAATGGCATGCATATAATTTTGACACAATCAGATAGTGCACTGTTAGAGTTATATGGCAAAAAAAGCAAAAGAAATAGTCCTTCTCTTTTAAAAGGGTGTCTAATTAGAGCATGCTTATTGTCTTCTCAGCAGATGTGGCATTTAAATGTAGTGAGCTACGGCCAAATGCAGGAAGTAGTTCTGAGAACTAAATGGCAGTAACCATCCCAGTTTCCTGAATGGAGGTGAAAGTGGTTTGGCAATGTTCACCCAAGATGATGTTCATTTATGCAATATTGAAATTAAAGAGAAAATAAGGGAATGGTTGTGTGTGCTGGTCAAAGTGTAACATGAAAATAGAATTGATTCTATGTTGAAAATGAACTGACAAATCCCGGGTGGCATCAGCACACAGCAAGGGACTTTCAGTAGCAGCAAAGGCTGGTGTAAGGGTTTAACTTGCACCTTTAGATCTCTGCTCTTAGTGGTGCAAAAAAAGAAAAAAAGCCAGAAGGCTTTAAACTGTTGCTCCAGACTGAAGTCTGGCAAAAGTAAACCCAGAATTAATGGGTAAATAGCAAGAAAGAAGGAAGGCAGCTATTTAACTGTCTGAACGGAGGAAATGAACACCAGCTTTTGATGTTCAGCTTTACTTGTTAAATGTGAAACTCTTACATAAGCCCAGTAAAGGGCTGGCAAAGGGTTTAATTAGCAATATAATCCTACTTAAAGTACTTTCAAGTTCTACATGGAATTTTAACAACATTTTTACAACAATCAGAGCAAAGTGGAATTTTATTTGCGAACTAGTAGTAGGTAGCATGACAATTGGAAAACATCTAAAAATGTGGCTGAAAAATAGTCTAATATCTGCCCAGCTGCCAATTCAATTTCATGCCAATTTAACAGCAAACTACTATTATGGAAATGTTGTTGAAATTAATCTTTCTCTGTACTTAATTTCATTGTTAAACCAACATGTAATAAATAATTCGTTGGATCAAGGCGAAGATTCATATTCCTTTTTTTAAAGCTCAACAAATTATTCTCATTGTAAGATAGTATTTATGAGGAAGATAGTGAACATCCCTTCTGGGAAGAATGGTGTTGCTGATAGGAAATTATCTGTAAAAGTTACTATGTATCATGTGGTTTTATCAAGATTTATATGTATTATAAGTAATCATACAAAAACAGATCTCCTGTATCTCTAATTATCTAGGAGATGAATGCGTAGGACAAATCACTTGCATGGCCTCCCATCATCATCAGTAGAAGGAATCAGATCTTAGACAAGGGTTGCACAGGGGAATTACTCTGGACATGCTCCTCTTTCTCTTCTTTTACAGCAAAATCAGTAATATAGCCTCAGTTTACATGACTGACTCTTCTGCTAAAGGGCATGGATACCTGGGTGACATAGAATATATTTGCTGTGGCAAAACCAGTAAAAGAGGCAAGATATGGGAAAATGCCATCTGAAGATACCAAAATACACCTATTTGGAGAATATCTTCATTTCAGTTTTCCAGGATGGCTAAAACTAAAATGAAAAAGATAAGACAAATACTTCTATATGCATTTATATATATATATAAATATATATATATATAAAATTATTTTGCAAAATCACCCTTTCAGTTTTCTCTGATATATATGTCAATGCAGCTTTGATTAAAGGGAGTAGAAATTTCATAATTTTTGTCTCCAAGGACTAAGGACTGAAAAACAAAGATTAAGCCCCTTGTTTTGCTTTATCTGAAAAGCTGATGGAGTGGTGGAGATGCTCTAATTAGTTTGTCTTTGTATATAGCATATGACATAAAAATCATCAAATTTGTTTTCATTATAATACATCTGTATTTTCCACTTGTTTTTACAAAACATTATCCTTTACCATTTGAGGATCTGACACTTCTAGAGCTCATGACACATGAAATGCATTACTACTCATAATTTAGTACTTATTTAAATGTAGCCTAACAGAACTGCAAATTTAGCCAGAGAGCAGTAAGAACTATCATTTCCATCAGATTCTCTGAAATGCTTCACAATGAAAGCTGATATCATCTGCAGTTTTTAAGACAGCTAACTATGGAGTTTGTTACTTTAATAAGTTTCCAGAATGAAATCTTCTCTAAGGAGTCACAGTTTGCTCTTTATTTAACTTTTAATAATTCAATAATGAACAAGTTCCCAACGTCCTTTTATAAAAGCAAAAACATTAGTGTCTAACATAAGAGAACACTGAGCAGAGAGTAAAACAGAGCACCATGTTAGAAGATTGATCTAAAAATATATTTTATAGAACCTTAGTGAATTACCCTTATCATAGTAGTTATCCTAAATATTCTAAAACTAGTTTTCCTGAAAATTGTCATGTCCTTGGTTTGTTTATTCTGCAGGAAGGGTTCCTTTCTTCTTTTGATTTGCAGTGAATGGTATTTTACTTCCCAAGAATTCCCTGTGTTATACAATGAGGAATCCCAAACAATTCTAATAGGGACCATATATGTAGGTAAGTTCAGAACAGATCCATCACTGTCCAGACTGCAGAGCAATATTTTCAGTATTTGTGGAAACTACAGACATCTCAATCTGACTTCAGTGCCTGGTAATGTTATGATGATTATTCAGGTGAAAAACACCTGAAAGACCACTTAGTCATTGGTCACAGCCATGTAAATGTCTGATTAGATATTTTCCTTCCAGAAGACAATCACTTTTCCTGGCACATGAAAAAAACATATCTTCAAATATATCCTTTTGAAATATGCCTGAAAATCAGTTACCATTGATTTTATGGCTTCTTTTTTTTTTCTTTTTTTTTTTCCAAAATCTGGTAACCTTTTTCGTGTGAATGTGGTGGATAAAATATGCATTCAGTGAAGGAGAAGCTGGATGCCCTAGAGTGAATGCTCAAAACATTAGCTTTCACAACTGAATTCTAGACTCTCCTGGAATAAATGTATTGTTAATTATTTTTTCCAAGTCAGCTTAAATTCAGCAGTAAGAATGGTGCATGCCTCTCATTCTTAGCACTTACCAATATCCACAGCCAAGGAAAGCTTTCTCTGAGGGCATTTGTGGGTTTGATCTCCTAAGACTGGTAACAACCAGATGAGAGATCTTGCTGCTAAGCCACTATGCCCAAGATGAGACTCATTACTAGTGTTATTTTGAAAAGGAAAGCAGTTTTGTTCAGCTTGTAATTCAAAAATACCATTTAAATTGCTTTGGCTTATGTTGAAAGCATTTAACTTGTACTAGCCATTCACATTGTCTATGGTTTTGATTACAAGAGTATTTGAAATCTTGGGATTGAGTGCATTTTCAATTCTAATTTAGAAGATTGCTTCAGACATACTGCATTTCTTAATAAAAGTAATGGTTCCTGGTTAACCTAGTAGTGTTTGTTTTGGCCCTAATAATTAAGGATCAAGGAAAGTTAGTGAATTATAAATTAATGATCAAATGATTAAGTGAATACAGAGAGCTACAAATATGATCAGAGGGCTGGAGCACCTCTGCTGTGAGCAAAGGCTCAGAGAGTTGGGGTTGTTCAGCTGCAGAAGACAAGGCTCTGTGGAGACCTTATAGCACCTTTTAGTACTAAAAGGAGCCTACAAGAGAGCTGGAGAGGGACTTTTTACTGGGGCATGTAGTGGCAGGACAAGGGGGAATGTCTTGAAGCTGAAGGAAAGTAGGTTTAGAATAGTTCTTGTGAAGAAATTCTTTACTGTGATGACAATGAGGCACTGGAACAAGTTGCCCAGAGGAGTTGTGGACGCCCCATCCCGGAGGTGTTCGGTACTGATATGGATGGGGCTCTGTGCAACCTGGTTTAGTGGAAGACATCCCTATCCATAGCAGGAGGTTCGAACTAGATGGTCTTTAGGGTCGTTTTAAACCCAAACCATTCTGATTTTATAAAAGGAAAAATAGAAAAATGAAAGCTTATTTAAAGAAAAGGGATTGAATAATAACTGATTACCACCTAATTATTTCTGAAACATGGAATATCAATATTAAAAAGCAAGTCCTTCATAAGTGTTTATAACAATTTAAGATTAGCATGTATGGGCTTTTTTTTTAAAAAGGCTCTATTTTCCTTTTCAAGTCAAACATGTATGACACTTTTAATCTATTTTATTGAAGATATGTATATAAAAACAGAGATTTAGGTGTATATTAAGGAACAAAGAAACAAAGGCTTTCTGTGAGAAAAAGATGTTTTTCTGAATTACGCAGAAGCATATATCAGAAGATTTATTTGACAATGTACCTTACCTCTGTATTGGGTGATTTACCAAACCTGGACCTGAATTTATCCAGATTTATGAACCAGGAAAATCAATTGCATTGATGTTTTGTGTAAATTTTAAAAATAATTCATCCTTCTGAAATATCCTTGTTAGATTTGTATGTACTCATCCAGTAGCTAGTTCACTCTTTGTCAGTGCAAGCATTCTTGAAATTTAATTCTTGCCTTCCAGGTTTAACCAAATCCCCCAAATGCAATCAGATGATAACCGTAATATTCATGAGATTGAGGATACAATGTTCATCTCTGTCACACTTGCTACTCATGTATTTCTTAGTGTGTCTACTCAGATAATCTAGGGAATTTCTTAGATGAAAAAGCTCCACAGATTCCGTTAATCTAAATGTATGCGTATAGTATTAATCATATGCTATACATCCTCCCTGTGTGATGCACTAGAAGCCCAGAGCTAACACTGAAGTAATATGGACTGGGGGAGCTTTTCTGCTTATTGTCTAACTCCAGGCAAAATATATTTATAGGAAGTAACCAGACGCAGTGGGACGATGTCTACCAGACCAACACAGTCAGAATTAGAAAACTTAAAAAAACCCAAAACCAAAAGACCCAAAAAACCCCTACTTCAGAAACATATTAATTTCTCATTGAATAAGGATTCTTCATTTTGTGTCTCTTCTATTGACTATGGATCACCGAGGACAGAATGGAGATTACATTCACCCCCAACTGATTAACCAGGTACACTTTGCATTTGTATCATACATGAACTGGACATGCAGATATGGAAGTTGTGACAGTCCTTGGAAACCATGCCGTAGTATTCAGCTATTTGCAAATTTCTCAGGAGGAGTTCCCCATATCATGAAGGAAAAGAAAATGTTGAAGCTGAGATCTGTTTAGGTGCCTAAGAGAGCAGTGCTGCCCTTGAGGTACCTGGGTTTGATAGTGACATTGGTACCCAAGCAGAAGGCTTGCTTAGTGTGAGGCATTTTGAACAAGTAAGGAGAGTAAATTGGTCCCTTAAGTAATATAGAATCCAAATAGTGCTCGTTTCCGTGAAAAGACCCAGGAAAAAGAATAAAGGATATTTGTTGAGACAGAATAACAGATGCAATTATCTATTTTTACATAATTGTCATGTCAGATTTATAATTTTATACATTCCCTTTTGACAAGAAGTTGCAATGACTAGCCACATTATTTTCTTACAGTGCTCAGAAGTAAACTGCCAGTTTCAGGACAGATTTCCTTGTCGCAACTTCCTGGAAAAGAAACACATTACCAACTACAGTACAAACTCATACTACCATAAGATTTTAAATTTTTATGTGCATAAGGTGCAATCCAATTTCTTTTCACAACATACTGGTCATAGTTTTAAACATTTTGGCAATTATAAGAGCGGTTTTTTTGTTCTGTATAGTCCACAAGATCTCTCTTACAGAGAAACAATAATAAAAAAAGTTTAAAGATCTCAAGAGAGGTTTGAGAACTTTTTGTTTTCTATAAAATTCAACATTTTCAACAAATAAATGTTTGCATATTGCCTGACCAAACCGGTAAAAAATAAATTGCTTTACTTGTTTTGTGATTTCCCCACATTTTCTGTGTCTCTAGTGAAGAGCTGAAAGTGTCTGTTTTTCTGGGGAATGGCACCAGTTGTGACCCAGCTGATTGTATGCACTTTGTACCTTCTCAGGTGGCCTCACTTTATTGATTTGGTGTTTGAGAAGTCCAGACGCTAATGCTCCTAATGATCAGCCATTCTTTTTGACTTTTAGTAACAAGTATTCTCATGCAGTTAATATCAAACAGAACTTTGTGCTCTACATCTGTTATTTCAAAATTCCCATTTTTGAACTCCCCCAGTCTCAAGTAAGTCGTACATTGTCTCCCTTTTTTACTGCCTACAATCTTTTCACCTACTTCCAGGGCCCCATGGTGTAAAATGTCATTTTGCCGATCTTCAGTTCCAGTGACAACTTTAATTTTACTGATTTTAATGGGCTTTTCAAATACAATCCCATAGAAGTCTCCAGTAGAAGGAGCTTTGCCCCAGAAGTACTCATCAATGCTGCTGTAAGCCTTGCTTGCTTCATAGTTTTCAAATACATTCATATTGGTGTGCAAATTTGCAGGTGGGTTGTCAGGGATATCAAATGATTCCTCTTCAAAATCATCATCCTTTAACTTATTTTCAGCTCCTTTGTAAGATGAGTAGTACCCCATGTGTTGGAACAGAGATGGCTTAAAACGTATCACTTCCTTTTGAGCTAACAGCCCACGAAAGTGGATGAGCAGCCAATCGCAAGGCATTTCTTGGTAAAACATCAACAGAAAATGGGCCAGGCGTGGTAGGTCATGAGAATGGTAAAGCTTTCCAATGTACCCCAGCTTGGAAAATTCCAAAGTCACCCAGTAGGATCCTTCTCGTGAGGTAACTACTTTCTTAACAGCAGTCAAAAAATTCTTTGAGCAGCGAACGTCATCTTCTAGCATCACGTAATAGTCAGAAAGATTAGCACAAAAGTTTAGAAGGAAAGCGTAATCTACGTTTTGTTTTGATCTAAACTTCACACGGTCCTCTGGGTCATTGTAATTTCTCTTAAGGCCATCCAATACAGGATAGTAATCCTCAGGGACGTGAATAACAATTAATCTGCCCGCAATTATATGATGTGCAAATTTCTGTGAAATATCCTGGACCATCCCTTCACACCAGGTTGAGTCAAAATCTGCCAGCTGTACTACCACTGCAATTTCTTTGAGTTCCTCATAGCTTGACTGCTCAAATATGGACTTGATGGTCTCAAGCAAGTAATTTCCCTTTTTCCGTTTTACAGAGGATAGTCCAATTGTAAGATACCCTGTACAAAACACAAATCAAACAAAAACTGAGTATCTGATATCGGAAATGATTTCATCACAAAGATATTCTCTGGAGCTGTGTTTATATTAAATAAACCTCGTGAATGGTGAAGACTGGGAAATTTAGTATGTGAACTTACTAAGTTGCATGCAATAAAGGACCTTTATTGCCTTTTCATTAAGAAGTATGATATTGCAAGCAAATAAACATATGGAGACTATTGTGTTAAACATTCACTTGTTTACTGCCAGGAGTAGCACGTTGTGGACAAATGCCAAAGCGATGTGTACATACATGCCTAGTAGACGAAACCACATATACAGTGATAAGGCTGTAAATCTGCTAAAAGAAAGGGGATTATGAGGGGACTATTCACACCATATTTTGAAAGCAAGGAACTACCAAATGCAGCACTTTTATCTTTTTAAGCCCTCTAAAAGTCTAGTTACATCTATGCATAACTTCACAGTTTTATGAATTTTACATGGCTAATTTTTTTCTCAGCGTGTTCATTTTCAGGTGAATTTGTCTAGTTTTTCTCTGCTAGTAGTTTTTCCTCTAACCCTCTTTCAGGACTCATTGAGCATTTTACAGGGAACACCCCCTTGCAAGATGCAATTTAGATATTATTTTAAAGTACAAGAGAACTTCTCTCCTTGCTTGTACAAAAAATTTTTAATGCTGTTACATTCTTTCTAGACAGAGATTTATCTTATAAGGGAAGAAATTTCATCTCTGCTGTTTTGTAGTCACTGTCATTGCATTTTTACCAGCATTACAAATCAGGAGGTTTTTTTCAGATATTTGCTAATATATCTCTATTTTTGTGACTTGTGATGTAAAAAATGTTAAGACTTCACAACTGACAGGGTGTACTTAAGTTGAACCTACCCCAACTTTCTTAAAATATTGTCGTTTGTAAAAGACTGCTCTGATAGTGATTCAGGGTTTCCCTTGAGGCTTAAGTCTGCTCAAAATGCAGTTGTACAGTGAAGTACCACCCCCGGAAGTAATTTACACTGCCTACAGAGCCCCAAAATTTTCAAATCTAATTTGAACAAACTTTTTAGCTTTCTATAACTCACATATTATTTTACCTTCTGGTCTTGGACTTCAGAGCCTTGTTTATGTATGCAAAATTACTGATTTGGTACCCAAAGGACACCTGTCTAAAGTCTAGGTATGGCCATATTCCACTTTTAGAGGAAAATCTTGAACCATGTCTGAAATAAGAATAACTGAATAGCCCATCTGCAGGTGGCTCTGAGAAGAATCCTTCTTTAGTATCCCGATAATAGCACAATTCAGCTCCCTTGTTAGCACAGCTAAAGGAACAAGGAGGTGCATTTGCAGCTGCTGGGCCGGCAGAATAGTGGACCCAAAGGGTGTGTCTATGTGATGCCAAGCATACTTAAGGCTGGATTTACTGGTTATACAGAGATTGACAGTACGGTCTCAGAGGGTGGTTGCAGAACACCACCAGCATGTGCCTTGCTTCTGCTTTCTAAAGCATCTTCCTCTTGCCTAGGAATACCACAGGGACTATATGGATTTCACCCCTTTTAAAATTACCTCATTTTGTAACATTCAAATTGCAGTTACTTACTTTTCCTTGGCAAAGGTGTGCCAGCTAGGTAGCGATAGGAAATGTTTATAGATCCCGAGAAATTAGACAAATCTTTAAAACTGTGAACATAACGCTCTGGGTTGAGCTGGTGCGTGGCTGTTTCTCTGATTAATTGCTGGTCCCCTTCCTATTAGTGGGAAAACAAAAGGAACAGAAAAGGGAGAGAGACAGAGAGAAACACATTTGTGAATGCCAGCTAGAGAGGAAACATGGACAGGCAGGTTTCCAAGAATAACATTTTTCACTGTCAGCTTTCGTGAAAGCATGTAGATGTCACTTCATTTAAAACAAAAGCAAACAAACAAAAAATCCCCAAACTAACAAGCATTACAGAATATCATACATTTTTGGCTACAGAAAATCTACCATAAGCCTTCAGATTACAGTAACAGGAAAAGAAAAAAATAATACCTTGTATAAAGCTCTGCAAAGGTAGCAAATATTAAATTATTGGCCAAACAATGCTGTGGTATTGAAAAGAAGGATAAGAAAACATCAGTCAGCAATAGATAAGATAATTTTCCCAGATATAGAAGCAGGGGAGATTTTTAAAGAATGTTTTCAGTGATTAAAAAATCCACCAAAACTGCTGCAAATGAAAGACAAATCTAGATCCTGGCATCTGGCTCATTTTGTCATTTTTCCGAGTAGCTTCAACTCAGGTTTGTGATAAGAAGAAATGCATGTGATCACGCAGACAGCAAAAATTGCTCTGAATTTGGTGAACACATTTGATGGCATAGTCAAAAGGTGCATTTATCCCCATGCCTCCTCTTCCTGAGTCCTTGAGTCTTTTTCTTCCAAGAGGCTTCCCTAGCCATAGTAAAGGCACAGAAGGGAAAGAGTGGCTTCATCAGTAGTGCACTATCCATAAGGTCACTTGGGCCTTGGGGAAAATCTGTTCCTTAGTCCTTAATAAAAGGAAAAATATCTAACAAGTCATGAAGACTGAATTTAAAAGTAGGAATTCTTATTTAATTTACCTGATTTGATTTTAGCCTGATGACAGGCAGATGTATAAATGAGTTTATTTCTTCTGATTTATGCAGTATGTTAATGCACTAAAACTTCCTGATCTGTCATTAAATGGGAGCATTGTGCAGTAAAAGTACTACTGCTAACAAGAACAACCACAGAAACAGTAAACAGAGCTCATATTTAAGGGCATAAATATTAAAAAATGTATCAAAGGTATCTTTTATAGCACAAAGAAATATTTCTGTAAACTGATCTTACATTCATTTAAAGTTCATTGTTTTTCTTGCATAGAAGTAGTAAATAATCCACTTCTGAGCTTAGTAAAGATCTTTGGCAACCATCCAGAGCCATCTACCTGCGCTGTTATGCTCTCTTGATCTGTAGTGTCTCTTGAATAATTTCTCTCTAGTGCTTATGTGCCACTTTGCATTTGCTCATAAATTATGAGAGGAAGTTTGATGATCAGGTTTGACATCAAAATGTAACTCAATGATCTAAGAAGAAAATAAACCAGAACTTAAGGAGATATTCCATAAAAAATGTCAGATGGAAAAGAAAAAAGGCTGGTCCAAAACCTTCCTTTTTTCAAAACCCTTTCTTTAATATCAAAACTTTGTGTCATGGGTTCCAGAATGGAGCACCAAAATTCCTTATTTCATAAGGTTTTGGAATTGAAACTTATACTGCTGAGGTTTTGCTACATAAAATGTTTAGAAATAGACAATGTCAGAAGAAAGTGTTTTGATTTTAACAAGCGAAATATTTAAACTGATCACAAAAATTTTCCCTTTTTTCCCCCTCTTTAATAAATGCCTTTTGTGGCTAACATTTCTTTTTAATAATTGCTATTTCATTCCTTTGTTGAATGATGGGCAAAACTGAAATCTGGATTTTTTCAAAAGATTAAAATCTGTTTCTTCTGTCTCTGACTACTATGCAGAGGTCAGTGAAGCTGAGGAGCTTGATTAACTCTCCTTGGTTTTCTTCTCTAGCTTTTTCTGTAATGGTTTTGGCTTTCATCTGTTAACTAACCTCTAACTTATATTCCAGTGTTTACTGTGAGTTTCACGTGGGTGCCATAGGATGAAGTGCCAGGGTTCTCCACACTGTATGAAGATACTCTGCTCTGCTAAGGATGCTGTGTCAACTACAGTGGTGCTGTTCTTTGCATAGTGCCCAAAATAGTGATTAGTGTTCATAGAAGAGTGCAGAACACAAGCTTCACTTACAGTTCACTTACAGCTCTGAACAGGTATAAAACCCACCTTGTGCATATTGTGATATCTGGTATATATTAGCTTAGTACATCTTCAAAATAAATGTAGTTCATAGCTGCAGATGAAGCACCTTGAACACCTTAAGCTTTTCTAATACACATGTATCAGCACTGCATAACTGTATAACCTCTACCCAACATACTCCAGCTATTTTGCCACATGGGCCCTTACTTTCCATTTTTTGCTACAAATGCCCCGCAGAAAACAGTGAAGGGACTCTCTGTGAGTGTCTGGGCCAAACCAGAAAGTTTCTCTTCTCCCTTCTTAAGATTTGCCAAAATGAATGTCATTTAAATTTTCTTAACATTTTAAAAAACCCACTTGTCTTCCATCTGGTGCCAGAGACACCAGCCCCACAACCCCTTGCACAGCCTGCTGCCTGAGACTGGGAAGGGGAACTCTGAGACAGTTGTCGTCCTTCTACTAGTTACCTTTAGAAGATAGTCCAGCAGGAGATTGGCTGCAATTCAAAGAGCCCTTGGGGCTCTGAGGACTTTCACATTCTTATTCCCTGAGGGAAACTTGTTAGCCTGCTGTCCTCATAAGCTTTCCCCAAGTATATTTCTTCTCACCACAAACACTGAAATTGCTCATCTTTTACCTCAGAAGAGAAAACACACCAGACATGGTGTGTTTGGAGTTGTCAGAGAGGGTCATGAAATTTGAAAATAAAACTAAATCAATAAGCTAAAAAGTCAACATCCTAACACACTTGAAAAACACTTGATGGACCATAAAGGTATCATGAGACCTGGAAGAACTCTCAGGACGCTTGGCAAGAGACTTGGCTGAGAGCTACATGAATGCAAACATGCCAGAACTGTGATGAGAGAAGCAATGAAAGAGAGTGAATTTATAAAAGAGGCAGAGGGAGAAAAGCAATTTAAGAATTAGACATGGAGCCATCTGGGGAGCTGGCAAATAGGACAGGAAAAGATTTCAAAATCAAGCCAAGAGGAACACCATTAGCAGTGATAATAAAAGCACTTTCAGAAACATCTGGGGGACTTTGAAGCAATTAGTCAACAGAGAAGAAACATTAGGGAAAATGCCACTAGGAAAAAAAAAATGTGATAAGCCAGGGCCAAGAAATGCTAAATAAATGAGTGCAAAACTTTAGTGTTAGACAAAGAAATATGTCTGTAATGGAGTTATATGCTACAAGCATGCATTACCTTTTCAATGGCTCAAAAAAGTACTAGCATAGTATTAATATTGTAAATATTTACAATACTGTTATAGTTATTGTTTAATTTTATAATTAAAATACTTTAAAATAATTAGGAATGCATATATGGTTCTGACAAATAATGTAAGTATTTTACTACTTGTGCATTACACTTTTTGACATACTATTATGTTTCTTTTCAGATGCAAACGAGATCAGAATTCACCGTTCAGAATATTGAGAAACCCATACTGTCCCTGTTCAATTCAAGATAAAGACAGAACTATCTAATCATATCACAACATAACAAACTCAATTTAGTCATTTTGCTATTTGCAAGATCCAGTTTTTCAGCCACCATGTTCTTTTACTGGGCCCAGTCCAGTCTCCAAAGGAGTGGAAATTTGACCCATTAATCAAGTCTCCAGGGCTTACTTGGCATTCAGCACTGAAACACCCCTAGGTTACATAGAAACCGTTGTATGTTATGTTATGTTACGTTACGTTAGGTTAGGTTACGTTACGTTAGGTTACGTTACATTAGCTTATTTGTTGAAATTCCTAACATAAATATTTCCATATCTTTTTTCAAAATCATAAACTTACATTAGGTTTCATTTATGTCTAATTGTTAATGCTGTAGCACTGAACCCGTGAGACTCAAATCTGAGTTACAAAAAGTAAAAAAAAACCACAAAATAAACCCACTAAAATGAAATTATTTATGCAAGGAGCTTAAAGTAGATGGAATGAGTGTTCTTTTATAATTTTATTTCTATAATAGCTTTTAATGCAGTATTCAGAGGTGAGATTTGCAGTGTACACTGGAAAATGAGCACCCAGCTCACACAAATAGTTTAGATGTAGTTTATCTTCAACATTAAAAGTAAGGGAAATCCAGAATTATGTAAAATACAGAGGATATTTTGACCCAAAGGACACCTCGTGGAGATATCTTCATGTTTTACTACATTCATTATCTCCCATACTTCCAACAAACGGTGACATTTTTACCTCTGTGGAAAGGACTGTTAGGGTCTAACTGACCCACTCTGTCTGCAGTATATATTAAGAAGATGGTTTCATCATAAAGGACACACTTGGAGGATACTTCACTGCTAATGTTACCCCAAAAGGAGAAATTGAAGGAATTATGAAATTTACTCTTTTACTAGGGGTGTATCCTGTTTTGTTGTTCCAGGATCACTTCTCAGCAACTTACCAAAACATAACCATCTTCAATGTATAAGTTCATGAACAGCAAGCAAACAACAAGGATTCCTAAGAACGACACTGCTGACCGTTTCCGCAAGCATCTCATTTTATCAAAATATTTCAAGTCGTGTCTTGCGAAGAACTGCATACAGTACTGTCACCTAGGAAAAAAATCACAGTATTACAAGAGTAGTCCACCTGATAAGCATGATAACAACTAAACTTACCTTTAGATGTATCAAATCCCTTCAAACATACACTTTCAGGCAGAATTAATTTCATTTAATCGTTGTTATTTTCAGGTTTAATATACAATCTTAACTATAAACTAAGCTTCCTTTTTTTTTTTTTTTTTTGTTGTGTCAGAAAGGGAAAAACACATGCGCAGTTTCATAACCATTTTAGAGCGGGCTTATGATGCCACTGTGGCAGGAGTGCACCAACAGTTTGCTATGCTTAACTGTCAGATCCCAGCTTGGTGGCTGGAGATGATGCTGTGCATTGTTTCCCTACGTACCTTGTCTCCTTCCAAAGACAAGTCAGGCCAACAGGCAAGGATGAAGTTGTTGCACGACTCAGTGTTGTTACCAATAGAAGAATTCTGTATACCAGAGCTTCCAGGCACAAATAAGGTACCTTCGTTGAAGTGAAAAAGCAGTACCAAGACTGTTCAACATCCCTTAGCCTTGGGCCTCTGTACTAGGATGGAAAAACTCCCAGTGGAGGGAGGTACCATTTCCGTCTTCAGAAGAAAGGTGGGTGTCTGCCTTAGACCAGACACGTCAAAGCAGAGTATTGCGAAATCCCTACCAACCCTATTAGATAAATCAAATAAGGGTGGCATAGAGATCATGAAGCCATTCAATACTTCTGCTCAAGAACAAGAAAGAGGACTGTCTAGTCATATCACAGTGTTGCATATTAATTTTAGTCACTTTACTCTCTAAAACAAGATGAATGCTGTTCTTGTCTACACTAACCTGTGTAGGACTGCATGTGTTTGAACAAGATTTGACCACAAACTAAAGATCTCACTGCCCAAACTCTGAGGGATTATTAGCAAAACAGTAGATTATACTATTATTATTTATATTCTTACTCATATTTTGACTATTTTCCATAGCAATTCATGGTTTTTCAATCAGATTTAATATATAGAAGTTAGATATACAAATGGAGACTTCAAAGCTAGCCTGTGCGAAGAAGAAAAAAGCACCACACGTGCAATGGTTAAACCCTGCACCTAAATACCTTCATTTTTGAAAGTGCTGAACACCTATGCTGATACAAAATAGGCCAAATTAGGAGTTCCATAAATGATTTGTCATGTCGTATAGAAAATTTTCTGTCCTAATAACAAAAAATCTACCAAGCAAAAAATTCAATATGTATTTGTTCTGCCAAACTGAATAAACATATTTAACAGTATAAAATATGAGTACATTAGACTCTAGAGAACCAGGAGGTAAAGATACCAAATATTAGTAATGCAAATGCTTAACTTCTAGGAATCTATAGATTCTAAATAAACTGCAGTAAATGGAAGCTGGTTGTACACAGAATGTTTTTATATTCACTATGTTGAGAATAAAACTGATTTACAGGTTGCATGAAGAAAAAAAAAGGAATCAGTAAAAATATAGATTTTTGTCTGTCTTTATTTGGGGTGGGCTGAATTACAGAAGCGTGATTATTCTGAAGCTGAAAACCCCAGTTTAGATATTTTTTTAAGTTACATCAAGGATTTCCTTTTTCTTAATATCTAAGGACATTGAAAATAAACGTCAGGAAGGAGTTGTTAGGGACATGAATTTCCAAACACTCGGCCTCCCTATAGCCCTGCAACTCCATGTGACAGCACAGTGGGTGCTAGTTTTCTGTGGATCCCAGCAGGCTGTTGTGGAAATGAAAGCTTGCCCCTGTTTTAGAAAAGACTGTGTTACACTTACAATTTGAGTTTCATTTTTATTTCTTTTTTTTTTTGCCCCTTCTCCCCTGCCCCCTTCCTTCTTCTTCTCACAGTACAATTACTGATTTTCAAACCACTAAACTCTTTTAAAAACCAAACAGAGGATTAAATACTGACACTTCTCAGATAGTGGCATTAACTACCCTGACTATTGAAAATGCAGGTAGTTTGGGTTAGAGTGCTTGCAGTCACTGTCAGTGTATTACATATTGATTGGGTTTTTTTGAAAACCTTGGAAGTAAATAGATGTGGTTTTTTTCAGTCACAGGATGAATGCATGTGACATATTTGCTGGCTGGACTATTGTCCTAGGTTACAACAT
>VWZT01018692.1:0-11135 GCA_013397055.1 Pachycephala philippinensis | reverse complement strand
TATATATATATATATATATGCTTAATGGTATTACATTCCTTAGTGCATCTATGCTTTTATTGAGATAAATAATTTTTTATATGTAGCTTGAGAACTTTGGAGTTTTCTTTAGAATGAAAAAATATAAAGAATTTGAAAAAATATAAAGATGCATCTAGTCTTTTTTAAATTTTTATTTTATGCTTAAAAGTAACTGACACACTTTGGAAAATTCCCTAATAAGCTATTATTATTTTCTCTGCATTCCTTTGATAAAGAACACTTTATTTTATTTTACTATTGGTTACAATTATACATATTTTTACATCACTTATTATTATACTCTCAGTATAATTCTGCTCCTAATGAACACTGCAGTCAAGTCACTCTCCTCCTTAGCCTCTCTAACTGCAAAGTAGAAAAAACTCTAGGGTTTTTGGTAAAGCATTTTAAAATCCAAATGACCAGTAAAGTACAAAGTTTACTGTCCTGCATAATTTAAACCTGTGATTGGGATAATTAATGAACTCCAATTAAAGCCTTAATATTCAATGGAGGTCTGTATAATTGTTATGCATATACAGAAACATAGGAGAACAATCTCCTCATTACAACTGTCAAATGATCCCTTACTTACAGAAAGATGTGTAGCCCACTGTGCTGGGAAAATAGCAGGAGCGGGATGTGCATGCAGAGAAAGAGAAAAACAGCAAGAAGGGAGAGCAGATGGGAAACTCCTTTGTAGGGCAAAGGAGTGATAGGCAGGAAGTCCCTGAATGAGAAGGGTCAGAGGATCTGTATAGACACTGCTCAATTTGGAAGTTAGTGACAGTTTTTGTCACTACTGAGACCAGAATGCCCTAAGACACAAGGGACAGGGAGAAGATTTGGGCCAAATCCAGCTGAAAAATGCATTTGAGGAGTTTAAAATATTTTTGATGAAAGGAATGTGTATTTCAGGATAACTTGGCAGCACTGGTTCTCAAACTCAGGAAGTCCCAGTTCAACTTATCCAATGTGTACATCCATTGTCAAGAAAATATGAAGTCATGCCTGGCAGACAAGTTTGTGATGGAGCTTTGGCTGGGTTTACTAGGGGATTTGAGGAAGTGGAATGACTCGCAGGAATGATTTTGATAAATAAGAGGGAAACCTTATTAGAATTCCAATGGGATGTGCTAGTCCATCACAAAAGCAGGAAATGGCTGAAATTCTGAGGCAATTTGGCTGTTGTGTTTCTGTCTTTCTGGTTTGGATTTTTTACAATTCATTTTTAAATTTTAAATCTGGTCTGTGAAAAATGTAAATCTTTACACTTACTCCTCAAGAAGCTGCCTATACTCTTTTGTGGATTTTGAGCTTACAGTCACATTTTGGGTTATATTTAACAGACGAAAAGAATGTGTTTGCCTAAGATAACCCACAGACTGTTATTAAATGAAACATCTTTCTTGTACGTGTGAGTTTATAAATACCTATGTATCATAACTGCTGTTCCACACTGGACCAAAGTTATATTAAACTTAGGATTCTATTCCCGATAGTAGCCAATGCTTAGAGAGAGCATGTAGAGAACAGAGAACTCTAACAGTAGTGATCATAGAAACAAATCCTAACCATATACTCTGCTAATTAGCTGTTTGTTACATCGCCTTTTTTTAATGCCTTCCTCAGGTGGGATGCTGTTCATGTTTGACACACAAGAAGTGCTCAGGAGAGATACTGTGTGCAAAAGGTGACAAAACTGAAATAGGGTATTCAGTGATCTGCTTTCAGTGCAAACTTAGACATACACTGAAGAACAAACAAATCCTTTGTTTATCATTAATACTTTTTAAATCTCACTCAAAGTTGCCCCAGGTAAATTAAAGTCTAAAAATAAGTATGTTGTTACTGAAGGTTTCTCCCAATCTGATGACAACAAACATGAACTTGCTTATAAGAAAATACATTTACCCTTTTGCTTTTCATCTCCTTGCTAGATGCAAAGTAGGATGATGTACATATTTTGTACATAAAACAAAAACAGGGGTTTGAGAGTATCTTTTGTCTTTCAAAATTGCTATTGTCATGCTAGTATTAATGAAACAATAATGTTGGAATCTAACATTTAATTTTATTGGACTTGCCTCTTTATTAAAATATTATACTGACTCCTGATATTCAATATAATTATTTTATATCATTGAGAAATTATTAACACTAAGGAAAATGTATGACATCAGCTACTTTGGGCCACTGATTACAGCAGCATATGGGTAAACTATAATGAAATGACTCCCTGTTTAAACAATAAATTAAAATAGTTTTCTATCTATCCTTCTCTTGCATTATGGTTTTTTACATGGCACGAAAAAACCTCCCTGAGTTTATATTTGGGGTTATGTTAAACCTACATATAAAATTGTTTCTTAATAATCAAAAAAGGCTTAGCTTCTAGATGTACAGGTTGTTTTCTTCTTTCTTTGAAAATCATGAAATCAACACACTGATCCTGTCAGAACAGGAAATGACAAAAGGGATTGATGGGAAAGTGCACATAAGGACAAAAATACAGAGCAGAACCCCCAGGCTGCAAAGTTAATACCTAATTATGTGTTTAAAAACTACCAATTGCCGAACTGAACATAGCCTTTCATCACTTACGTTGATCCATTTCTGCTTTCACATTAAGTCACACAAGCCCAGTAGTTATAGTATTTCAGTTGTTTACCTTCTGCTTCAAACTTCCAATGATAATATTCTGTTAGCAGAACAAGTACAGCCAATTATTCCTATTTCCCGCCAAAAGAAAACTATCTGGAGCTCTGATCATATAATGGATATGGAGAGCAGAATATATTACATACGTTCTTGCCTCTTTTGTTTCTTAAAGAGGTAGGAATATGATGAGGAAATCCACTGCTTTCTGGCAAAGCTTTTAAGACTGTAATATATCTTTCCATTTCACATACTTTTATTGTGAAGAATTGCTAGTATTTTGAACAAATTTATTTGAACTTATTAAGAATTTCTTGCAACTTGGAGCTAATTGTATGTTTTAATATTTAACAAGTTATTTGTTCATGTCTGAAGGCCTTCTTCATTTAAAGTGGACATTTTTTGACAAAAACTTCTTTCTGATCTGAAATTTCTAATTTGTCCGTCGAAATGTTTTTCAAGCAAGGTTCATATAGCTTAGTTTCTTTCAATATGGAAGAAACAATGTTAGAACAGCAAATAACCAGCTGTGTTTGGAACATCTTATAAAGCCCAGATCACTTTTCTAATCAGATAAAACCTTGAATTTTAGATGAGGTTCCTAAGTACCAAATTACAGATTCAGTTTCACATAGGCCGTATATATAGTACAGAATTCTCTAGCACGTGTCAATCACCATGATTTCTGACTAATACAGTCCTGAGATCAAATCCCTGAAATCAATACAGTGATTTTCTTCTAAAGTGTGTTTTTTCTTAAACTGGTTTTTCTTTTGCTGGTTCAGTCCCATAAATGACATTGTAAAGATAACTTTCCTTTTGCCTTGCCTGAACTGTAAACTCACCTTTGTGTACTTTAATTATGAGTTAATCAAAGAAAACATAAATATGCTTACTCATCACTGTTAAGCCTTGTTCAAGGTGTGTACTGAAATGTTTAAACTAGTTGAAAATGTCCTAACATGTTCTAAGAATGCCCAAACTCATGTTCTGGCAGACATGAACTGACAAGCATGCAGGAATCTTGTCCATAGTACTGTGATTCAAAAGACTTGGAGAATCTCTTCTTATGTCACTATCATATTTTTCTGCTCTTTCAAGTCATCTAAAATGTATGAACTACAGAAGCCTTCCAAAAATACCTGGTGCAGGTGGCATGTTTGCCACATTACATGACTATCCAAGTGATACAAGCAGGACTAGGTTGGCTTGCCTTTCAGGCTTTTTAGGTTCCATAACAATTCATCTCCCCCTGTGTTCTCACTACACTACATACATATAAGCATGTATACAATTAGTTTGATTAACAGATTTCTTACAGAATGTTCATCACAGATTTTAAAAATTTTTTAAAATATTTTTCTGCTCTGAAATTCTCTTATTTTTGTTGCTGCACTGTTAAAACACTTAATCCTTAACCACCATCTTGTTTATTTTTGTGTAGCTTTTCTATATTCTTTCACCTAAATAGTTACTTAGACTTCCACTTGTGTTTTATATAATTCGTTCTTTTATCTGACATGCTAACAAGAAAATCTAATTCTAGAAATATATGGTGGAGGGAGGGGGAAAATATAACCAGTGGTAGGCATAGCACGTATTTCAGTAATACAAAATAATACAAAACCCACGCAGACATTGAAAAATACTTTTTCTCATCATCTCTGTTGTATTAATTTACCAAGACTTTTTTTCTGCTCTTCTCAGAGAATTTCTACATGATCTAAATTAATTACTTCAAGGTGATCATCTTCTCTTTACCTTCCCTATACTGTGTAACAGCAATATGATGCTGCCAATTTAAACCGTTGTCCTAAAGGCCCTATAAATGGGTCAATACAAGTCATATTTTAACTGGTTCTGTTGTAGATTGTTTGATTAGTAAGAGCACTTGCAATAGGATATGATGCTGATCTTGCCATGACATATTGAAGAATGTGCTGTAATTTAAATATGGAGATATTCAGTAATATGAATCTGAAAGCAGAAAAAAGCCTACTTTTAGTTTGCAACACTTTGGAGTTTGTTCCTCTAAATGTAAAGAAAGTGTCATGTAGACACAGAGCTGGCATGCAGTCAGGGATCCATGCTACACAGTGAGTCCATGATTACCACCAACTGATCTGTGGTCCCATCCAAACAAGCATCCACCATTATTGAACATTTATGTTTCATGTAAACTTCGACAAAACAGAGGTATTAGAAGAACAAACAATACCACTGTCCGTACTGCAAATTAAAGCAGAAAAGAGACATAATGACAGAAAGTTTGAAGGGAAGAGGTTTGAATGGGGGAGGAACTAAAGAAATAATTGCTCATTAGTTTCTGAGATGTCCTTTGTCTTGCCTAAAAATTTCTGTCAAAGATTTATTTCCAAGTGTGATGGTTGACCACTGCCCAGACACCCTCTCAATCCTCAATGGGACTGGAGGAAAAAACAAGATGAAAAATCTTGTCGGTCAAGGTAGAAACAGGGATTTCATTTACCAATTATCATCATGAGCAAACCAATCTCAGTTTGGAGAACAGTAATTTAATTTAGTTCCTATTAAAATAGATCTAGATGGTGAGAAACAAAGACAAAACCCAAAACACCTTCCCCCCCAACCACTCCCCACCTTTTTCTCAGCCTCAACTTCCCTTTAATTACCGAGTTTTGTACTTCCCCTCTGCCTCTGCCCCAAGCAGGATGCGGAGCTGTGCTCAGTCCATAATCACATCTAGAGGCCCTCTTGCACCTCGTCCCCCTCTCCCCTTGGGGCTGGCAGCGCCGGTTCACCCCTTATCACCTCACACATCCCTGCTTAGAAGCTGCTCTGCCCTTTCCCAGCTGTGCTTCCCCCAGCCGGGGTTGTGGGGCTGCTGGACAGTAGGGCTGCGGAGCTGTACCCTGCACTAGGGCTCTGGACCCGGCCGGAACCAGCTATGCCCAGCTCGGGGCAAACCGAGCCTCTCCTCAGAGAGCCTGCCGGGGCCTGATGAGATCCCAGCGGCTGATACAACAAAAACCAGCAGATGAACTTATAATAATTAATAAAGACGGGTAAAAATACAAATGGTACGTGTCTCAAACCTTTGCGTTTGTTCTCTATTTATGAAGCTTCCAAGAATGTTAACTGAAATTTAATCATAGCCAGTCAGTGGTAATGTATCAAGAGGTGAAGATAAGAGGTTAGAAAAAATAGCTGAGTCAAACTGTGTATTTAATTTTTGGTGGGGCAGACAAAGCATTTCCCAACATTATTTTCCATCAGAAAATGTCCACCTGCCATATTTTTCACAGAAAATGTTACTGAATACTTCTGGCAGTGTTTTATTTAATATTTTATTTTTGTTTAGTATGAATTTGAGATCTTGTCTGGTAGTAATGTTAGTTTTTTACATTCCTGAAGTAATTGTTTCTGATTTATGAGGTCTTTTGACTTTTGGTTTTGACTTCAGACTGAAAAAAATATTAGAAGACAAATTCTGAGTTTCACTTCCCTCTAAATTTCAGTGTCAGTTTCTGGATAAATCAGGACATGCAACTCCAGCTTTACAAACGGCCTAAGATGTCCTGACTTAATTGTAATCAATTGATACATCTTAGAGGTCAATCTTTTTTACCTCCTGCAATGTTATTAATAGAAGAAAACTGGCTTAATAAATTCAATAGATACCACCCTTTGTCTCTAAGCCTCATAATCTGTGTAAGACAAAGTCCTCTGACTCTCTGAAACCCACCAGTTTTTGAGTGAACTTCTTTCTGTATGCTATGTGCAAACCAAGCAGATTGGCCCTGACCATAGGCTAACACCCATGTGTTATCCAGAAGAATTCCTCAGAGCCACAGCTTTGATATATGGATTGCTGCTATTTCCAACTAAATATATTGTAGGTTAATCTTAGTTAGCTCACGGTGGTAGAATATGAAAATGCCAATTTGCTCCTGTGTGTTTTATTCAGGTAAAAGACATTTCTTTTTCCACTGTGTTCAGTTAGATACTAATATTAGACACCTAATTAAATCTCTAGATAAATTAGAAGTAGAAATTTAATTTACAACTGCTGATTGAAACACATAATTACTTTACATAAACACTGATAAATCACATAATTTCAGTGCTCATTTTTCATAGCACCATGTTATCTCCTGTGAAGAAAATATGTTTTAAAGTCTTCATATAATTGTAGAATACTATAGCATTAAAAATCTGATGTAAAAATATATTTTGTCAAAGAAATCTGCAAAACTGCAGAGAAAAGCTTACAAATACACATAGGTTTCAACAGAGATGGGTGTGGTTTCTCTAACAATAATGACATTTTAGAGAAAATAACTTTCTCATCTTCAACTTTACGTTTGCGAGCACTACTTATATTAGGGCTCAGAAATAGCACTTTTGTCTAGAATTCTGTTCATAAATATAGGCATAGACCGTGACCATTTCTGTCCTTTGAGAACTACTGCAATGCGCATGGAAAACAAATGTCTAAATGTTACACATTATAATGTAAAGCAAATCAGTGCATTTCAGTGTAATATCATAAACCAAATAGTGAAACTGGCAAGAAAAAAAAACTATCCTAAAGGATGTTCCAAGATAGGACAGTTTTGTGTTATAAGAATTTGTTTTTTATGTATAACTTTGGCCTACATGGAAGTTCTGATAGCATCAGCCAAACTTGGAAATTCATCACATTTTTTTTAAACTGGCCATAATCAAATTGATGTCACAAAGGAATCACAATTTGGTGTTATATGCGAGACTAACTTTTAGAAGTGGAAGTGCACATCAGCTCCCAGCTGCTTCATTTCCGGAAGTTTATATTTTTGTGCATTGTTATGGCTTTTGATTTCTCACAGTAGTTTAATTAATCAGCTTACTCATGTCGACTGTTTATCAATTCCACTGTGTATCTGCAAAACTGAGATATAGTAATACTTGTAAACCTAAGTCTGGTCTAGAAAATTTGACTGATAGATACTCCTTGTAGCATAAATCTTTGCAACACACTACAAGAAGAAATAAGAGCACAAGGCATGGTGTGAAGCTGAGAAGGGAGTGTGGACCAATGATCTGGGAGGAATGCCAGAACTTAAAACAGCTGCCATACAACAAAGGTCCCTCGCATCATTGTGGTCTGCATACATTAAAGGCATGGCCACAATGCCATGAAGTTAATCCTGTAATGCAATCTGCAGTTAACCCATGTAACCCATTTGCATTCATTGGTTACTTTTATACTAACAAATTAAAGATGACTGGATGGTTTTCTGACATGGAGGTCCATGCCTATATTGTAAGAACTCTTAGCTTCCAAAACAGGCTAGCTATATGCAAACTATCCACTAGGAATACTTCTTATCTGCCAAATGATTACTTGGATTTGTTTGGGAGAATGCTACTTGCCATGAAATCATACGAGGGATTGTTCTCACAATAAATATAACCAAGAAAATATTAATTCATAATTAGCAGTGTGCCTGGATAATTTTTTTTTTTTTAAGATTTAGTAAGTTTAAATGAGGTTTGAATTCATAGACTTCAGAAACTTATGTAATAAGGAATATGCAGTTTACATTAGAGAAGGCCAAGGACCTTTGTCTTCAAATAGGTGAGGTAAATACAATTTTTAAAAAAATTTGTCACCTGCTCAGCTCAGCTGCCATTTAACAATGGAAATGCCTAATTTGCAACAAGTTGAATCATCTAGGCACCCTGATTTCAGCTTTGAGTAAATTGAAAACCACTGAATTGGTCAGTGGTGGTGCCAAATTGCTCCACATAAAAACACATAAAAATTTGTGGTTTGTCATCCCTGTGCTATACCTGTTCTTTGGAAGTCTGGACCTTGAGACTCCCAGGGTAATACCCTAGCAGCTAGGTTGTGCATTCATTTTAATTAATTTTATAAATTAAGAAATATGTCATTATTTTATACGGAATTGAATTTCTTCAGTAAAGAGTCTATAAAAGCCCCATAGTTCTCACATATTTGTGACCAATGAACATTAAAGAAGACAGAAGAAGGATTTTAGATCGTATGTATCACATTTCATTTGGATATGTGAAGCACTGACACTGGGTGTAAAATGGGACTGAAGAAAGAGCACCTCTTCAGGTGTTTGTTTTCTTGAGCTAGGGTAGATATAATTTTCATACATGTTTAAGATTCTGTATTCTGCAGGTATGAATGCGGAGTTGTTGACAGAGGTTGATGGTTAGTTCAGGTGACTTTGCACACAGTGTACTGGACTTTGTGAATCCCATTCTCTTACTCCCAGCTGATCTTACACATTTTGTACACCTGACTAGACACCTTACTTGGGGTTTTATTTTCCAGTATAACAGATCAGTTACAAGTTAGGTGTCCCGATACTCTACATAATTCCTATTTTATTGATTTAATCTAAGATGAGTAAAAATAATGTGTTCAAACTATTGTGCAACAAGGTAAATCATTAACATTTGCACATAACTTTCCTCATATTTACATGCTATTATAATCGCCTTGAACCTTGTTCATAGACTTATTTAGCAGTTTCTAATGCTGAAGAGCTTTCATGCCAAACTAGACCAGAAATTAACACAAGTATACTCCAACCTGAACTGTGGACTTACTTAAAAATAAGCCTTAATATTAATTTTGCAGAAACACAACACTGTCATTTTATTGGCATATGCATTTTATGTGTCTATAAGAAGTATTTTTACTGACTTTATTGCAGACTTCTTTTAGGTACTAGAATATCTGTGACTTTATTAGTAAAAAATGTAAAGGAAAAAGATGATAGACTTATTGTAAGAAGAATGTCCCTTTAGCACTTAGATAATGACCACCGAAGCTTTGTGTGCTTACAGCAAAGTTAAATGGAAGCAGAAAATCATAGATACTGATGGTATCATTTTATTTATTGTATCCATTTTTTCTGGGAAGTGACAATTTTCAGTCTCATAGCTTGGCCTTATAATCATTGCACACACAGGGGCATGCAAATATATTACAGATACAGTAAACAGGATAAAAATAGTGGACTTATGTGTGTTCATTCTGAGTAAGCCATAACGATAGCATATAAATTTAACACAAGGTTTAATTTTAAATGTTTGAATACCACTATGGTAAATGTATGGCAGAGTATGCTGAGCTCTGTTGGGAATGCATGTACTCACATTCTATCTACACATGGACTTTGTTGCACTTGGGGAAAAGGATTTTTTTTTTTTCTTAGAAGGCTTTGGAAACAGACATCATTTAGCCTGACAGCAGTTTTATTAATCCTCTGGCATTTAATTCAAAATGCATGTATTATGATAATTTTTAAATAGAAGCAACAAAGGTTTTTGTAGGAAGTTGTAGAGTCTGAAGTGTTTATTCATTGATCAAAATGCATATTTACCTGATCACTTTGCACTTTTCCACTAGTTATGATAATGATCCATTTCATATCTGCTTACTGTAGTGTAATATTTGATTATTAGTTTTCAAAGACTATGGCAGATACTATTTTTGTTTTGTGTGTAGGCTGCTTGGTGACTTTGAAAGTCACTGCAACATAGTAAATGTTTTTCTCAGACACCACCTGCTAGATCAAGTGGTGAATTCATATAGGGAATAAAGATCCACAAATGTTTTCTCAATGTTTTTGAAGTTCCTGTCATAAACTGAGTAGCAGAAAGACTAGAAAATTCTTCTAGTTTGTCCCGAACACCGTAAAATACTTTGCTCATTTAGGCATTGCAGATGTTCTTTTGAAGAATACTTGTGATCCTCCATCACTGATGCTCTTTAACCTTTCTTGACTGTGGATAAATGGTAGCTGATATTAAGCTGTACTAAATATGTCATAAACAATAGTAAGATTTTAAAATTTATATTCAAGCAGTGTCCATCCAGATTTCTAAGTGTCTTTGAAATTAATTGCAAGAAGGAATGCTAGCAAAAGCAATGAAAATAGTTGTTGGTATTTCTTCCTACTGATTTAACCATGTTTGAATCTAATCCATCATCCCAGTATTACCAACCTAATACAGCCTGAAAACTGTCATTTAATATTATCTCCTAACATATGTTAATCTAACTGCATCAGTGTGTCTTCACAATGTGGAGACACTGGGACACCACAAAGGTGTAGCAAAATTAAAACATAATGGAATTAATCCTAAAGTTTCAACAATGAAATTAAATGTTTGACCAGGCAGGTGATTTAGATGCTAAAAGAAGTGTTTATAAAAGAAGTAACTGGACAGCACCCAGCTAGTGAGTGTTGCAAAAATTTTTGAGATTTTCTTTTTAAGACAGAACAGGAATGCAATAAGACGTTTTGTTAATTTTTCTGCCATGTTTCTTGTCTCATTGACATGAACCGTTTGCCAGTACGGGCTCTAAACTTAATCTTGTTAAGAAGATCTATACCACAAAGCATGATCAGTCTGATGTGGGTTTGCGGAGCGTCTGTGGGAAGCCTATA
>VWZT01018576.1:0-24022 GCA_013397055.1 Pachycephala philippinensis | reverse complement strand
AGTGACCTCGTTTTTAACAATGAATCTTCTTTAAAAAGCCAATCATTGATGACATGTCAGTGAGACCTTTTTTACTTAAAGCCTAGCTATGAGGAATTTTAAAGGGGATAAATAAATTGTATAATGCATGGATGATGTGAATCAGCTCTGCTGGCAACTACTTCCTTCTGAAGACTGAGTCAATTGACAGCTTCGAAAAGAGCAACTGATAATGACCACTGTGTATAAATTTTTTCTTATATTTTATTGATCAGTGTGTCTGAATAGTGATCTCCCACTCTTTCCCAGTTTCAGTGACTAATAGCTTGAGAGTGTTTAAATATTAAATATAGCTGGAAGATTTGTTTTCCACAAGCAGGGGAATCCCATTGTTTTAGCCCGTGCATGGTTATTATACTATGAATAATTAAAGAAGCTGAATTGCAAAGTTAAGGCTCCCAGTCTCACACAGATCTGAGAAGAGCTGGCTCAAAATTGGTGGGAGAAAACCCCAAACACACAAAGTTTGACTGTTTGTTTCATTAGCAATCAAAAATAGATATTATTCTCCTAACCAAATTACAGTATATAATAAATAAATCATGAAAGCTGATCTGCAGACACCCCATGTACTGATGCCATGAAGATTTCCAATAGTCTGTTTAGTTTTCCTGGCACAGAACCTAGGAACAAAAACGGTTCTGAACATAAAGGGCAGAGGCATGGGCAGGGGTGGATTGCTAAAGCAAGGTTTCATAAGGACACCAAAGGCACTTCAGAGAAAGTCAGCTCTTCTAACACAAACACTGAAATCAACTTGGTTAGAAATAGAGACTTCCAAACATTTCCTGATTAATTTGTAGCTGTTGACTGCATGCTTGAGTGTGTTTTCCCCAGTCTCAAATACAAGCCTGTGCTCAGAATTGTTCCACTGTAAACAAGGTTGTGTTTACAATACCTTTAAAGAAATGGATCCCATGTTTATCTGAGGATAAACATGTTTATCTGAAGAAACTTAATTTTTCTTCAAGGAAATGTCGAACTACAAAATACAAAAATGCAAAGATAAGGTGCCATCTCTGTTGCATCATGTGTAGATGTTAAAAAGAGGGCACCACTAGTGCTTTGAGCTTGGCAGTTGTTTATTTCCAGCACCAAAGTGGCAGAAAATCCTCTCCTTCTTACCCCAGAGACCAAGGAGTTTCAAACTTTGGACAAGTGCTAAGAAAGCAAGCACTTTTTGTTTAACTACCATGAAGCAAAGCAGACCTGGCTTAATTTCACTGTAAACAGATTTTATTCACTAGAATTGTGTTTTCTTTCTTCCAGCCAAGCTTAATTACTTACTAGAACAAGAAAAGAGCATTGGCATACCAGCCATTTCTTTAAAATAGAGACACATTAAAAACATATTAGAGAAACCTAACATTCACAGGCACTCATCCTCTTTCAGGAACAAAGAGTCAAGTATTTATAATACCTTCTCTGTCCTGTTGGTGCTGAAATTTAATAGCAAGATGAGCTGTAAATTGCAAAGTACCATATACACCAAACCAGGTTTCAGGTATAAGGCACCATAGCCATCACTAGATAACTTTGAGCATTAGTTCAGAGCTCAAAAGATACAGAAAGCACCTTGCTGAAAGAAACCATGGGAGCTCAGACTGCATAGGTATGCTTTTTTCTTTTTAATTGGTTCACTTTTGTCTTTTTGTGCATAAATGATGTGTTCACATAAATAATAGCTGCCATTGTCACCTAATGCTAGGTCTTAAACTCTCGACTCGCTTTTGATTTCAGGATAAGGTTCTCCCAGTCCTCTGAAGAGTGTTGAGACCAAAGATTTATCCACAAAAATCAAATTATGTCGCTCTGGTCATTTACAAAACAGCTTTGTTTCTTTCTACCCACATAAACTTCTGTGTAAAAATGCAAAGACTCTTGCCATGATGTTCTCCATGCTAGAAAATTCTTGTAGTACTCAGTAGGATATGGACATTTCAAATGAATACAAATCTTGCTAAAATTCAGAAAACTATGGAGGAATTAGAATAGACTATGACACACAAATTGCATGGAAAATTTAAACAAACAAATACCTAAATAACTTTTTTTTTTTTTTTTTTTAACTAAAGAAACAAAGAATAATGCTTTTGTAGAAGACCCTTTCTGTCTGTGGTGGGTTTAAAAGCAGCACTGTGACTGCTGATGACTAAACCAGATTGTCTTTTCTGGTTTTGTGGAATAATCAGAAGCAATACAGAGAGAGCTTAATAAAATCTCAAACATTCACCCACCACTTCTGCCTTTGTGGGCCAGTTCGTGCACTCATTTTTCTTTTCTGTTTTGGAGCAAGGCTTGTTGGCTCTTCACAATGAACCTGTATCTTATGGAACATCCCTGGACTGCCTGGCTTTGCCATTCCCACAGAATCACAAGATGGGTAAGGTTGGAAGAGACCACAGTGAGTCATCTGGTCCAACCTCCCTGGTCAAGCAGGGTCATCCCAGAGCACAGGAGTGTGCCCAGATGGTGCTTGAATATCTCCAGTGAGGGAGACGCCACAACTTAGCTGGACAATCTGTTCCAGTGCTTGGTCATCTGCACAGTAAAGATGTTTTTCCTCATGTTCAAGTGGAACTTCCTGTGCATCAGTTTCTGCCCATTGCCTCTTGTCCTATTGCTTGGCACCACCCCCGTCCTATTGGCACCTTCTCTTATGGAACTTATAGGCATGGATGAGGTCCCCTCTCAGTCATCTCTTCTCAAGGCTGAACAGGCCTAGCTCCCTCATTCTTTCCTCATAAGAGAGATACTCCTGCTGGACCTGCTATGTCTCCCTTGTACTAAGGAGCCCAGAACTGGACACAGCCCTCCACCTGTGCCTCACCAGGGCTGAGTTCCCTGAATTTGATTGCCCCTACACATTTGGGGGTGGAGGGAAGCAGATGGGCTGCGTGTACAGAGCACCTCTGTATCAATCTGGGCAAGACCCCAGACTACTTCAGAGATTGAACACAAAACATCAGAGGAACAACCCCGGGCCACAAGAGCAAACGAGCATTACTGAATGTGAATCTATCAATTTCAGTTAATATACTGGACTCATACAAATAATTTGCTGTGATGCTGTGAGAAATAACAAGTAGTTCAGGCAGAGAACAATTCTGTTTGAATAACAACTGTGTTCTTTTCATCTTAATCTCTGAAAAAAATGATGAAGTAGGCCCTGCAGGCAAACCATGGATGATAGGATGACATTAAGTTAATTCTTTGCATTAATGTTTAAAAAGCCAATGAATCTGTTGTTTTGTTTAGCTGTATGAACTGTTTGGCACATGACAGCTCCTGGATACTGAGACTAATTGATAGATTATTATGTGTCCTCACAGTTTCAAACTATTAACCTTCAGTAGCATTTTACAGTTAATCTCATCTGAAAAGTAATATTGCACTAAAAATTCTGAGGATTTTTTTTTTCTGTCTTCCTTAGCATCATTTATCAGACACTGAATTAGAAAATATCTATGTTTAAAAGAAATTTTACTGGAGGTACCACCTTTTTTTATTTAAATTCTTCTTATGGTTATAGATAAGCAAGTTCTGTCTAGCTTAATTTTTATCAAGAGAGATATTTTAGGAAATACAGCACCTGTAAAGCATAGACTAAGCATCCACATTGACTGCCTAAATACTGGCACACCCTGTTATTTTTTTCCACATGTTGGTCCCCAGCATGAGAACATAGTAAGGTCGTGGAAAGCCCCACACAGAAACAGCCACAGAAATGGAGCCTCTTTTGCTTTGTGGATCACCACAGTGTCACAAACAGCACAGAAGTAACCCAAGCAGTGCCCCCACCCATTACAGGAAGAGGAAAGACCACAGAAAATTTAGCACTTTGTGGTCTTACTGGGTTCCGCTTGTCCACCGTTTTTACCCAAATACGTATTATGGAAAAGAGAGACCTCAGGAACACTAGCTTTGTGTATTTTCCATTTGTTTTTATATAAGGATTGAGCTATTTTAATATTTCTAGTGACAATTTTCAGATTGTCAAAATTCAGATTCTGCTAACAGAGTCTCAGGGTCTATAAACATACCCTGGGTGTGCTTGCTGTAGGTCTCGGGTGTTGCCCACCAGAGAGCCAGGAGACCAAGTGCTGCTAGAAAGAAGAACAAATCCCATCAGATTCCCCAGCACTGCGCTGTGGCAGCCTCCCCTGTTAAATTCTACTGCCAGGTTGATGTTTTCTTCTGCATCTTCTTTTTGTGCCCTGCTGTGGATTCAGCTTCTTACCAGGCCCTGTAAAATTATCCGTGCCAGGAAAAGTCTTCATTCCTTCCTTTCTGTCTACCATGATCATAACTTTACCCATTATATGTAATGTGATTTGTACAGAAGAACTGAAAAATGTTCTTTTAAAGAGCTTGAGGCGGATAGTCTGCTCAGAGCTTGTTCTTGGTTTAATTTCTCGAAGTTAAAAAGTGCTGTTCCTTACTAAAATGAGACAGAAATTTTACTTACATAGGAAAAAGGATTCTCCAAGACAGCCTGCCTTCCTGTTATAACTTCCTTCTAGCTGTGCATGGGATTCATCACAATCCCTCCTTTTTTCCCATGCGTACCCTGCAAGCATAGTCTCTTCCTTCAGTCAGGTATTTCTTTTCTGTATGTCATTGTTTCCTCTGAAGTCCACAAAACTCAGATATTTGTAGAGTCACCTCAGGCCTTATATTGTCTTTCTCAAGCCAGTGGAATTACAGGCTCTAAAAACATGACAAATATATTCTCCTTTTAGTGTTATGAAATGCCAGCACATAAGTTCTAAATGTGTGACTCCTACAATAAATGTAGTGGGGGTTTGGGTTTTGTTTCCTTTTTGGTTTTGGTTTCTTTGGTGGTTTTTTTTTTTGTAGAAAATACAGAACTTGCTTGACTTTTAGTGCCTTGGAAGGACAGTAGGCTGCAGGACATAGCTATCAAATATGACCTGGTACAGATCCATTTGTGGCTTTCTTACTATTCAAGACTGTGCCCTTTTTTCCCTGGAAGCTGTTTTCAACTGCAAACGCATCGTGCAGAACAAATAATAGTTCAGGCAAACATTTTTACTACCTGCTAACCTTCCCTAGCACCCTTCAAGAGTAAAAAGAGAAAATCTTCATAAAGCTTGCATGTAAGTTATGTGACAAGCATGGAGGAGAGGACATAAAGAGGTGATTTAGCTACAGTCTCTTCTCCCTTGGAATTGTCAGCCCTTGATAAAGAGACTCAAGTGCTATCTCTAGGCTGCAGAGCAAGAGAAGACAAAGTATGTTGTCCACAATCTCATAAGTCAGTGATAAAAACATAAACATACCCTAGGTCTTTTAGGAATGCTTTCCTTGAGAAAGAGCCAGAAGACTGAATGCTGTTGCCTCCAGGGGCTCTCCAGTGATTGCCCCCATACCTTAGAACTACATCCTTATCTTCTGCTTACACTTCAGTGTTTTCTGCAAGTTTATTTTATTTAAAAATATTTTCTATTGTTCGGTGCTTTATAGAGGGGTGTGAGGGATCATCAATGTCTGCCCTTCTTTACCTGTGAATGCAATGGCAAATTTCTTGCATATGGACCACTGGGACAGTCTCGAAAAGGAGAAATTTTTTAAATATCTGTATTAGGAGCTGTATTTTCTTTGACCTGACAGGAAAGAGAAAAAACAATCTCTGAACTGATTGTGATACAGAGTCAGCTCCCACACTGTATGTAAACTGGTTTAGAACATAATTTATAAAAAGCTGATGACACTTCCACCTGAAACCTGAATACCCCATGTGTTAAAAGTCCCACTACATAATGCAAGAGAAATTCATATAGTGTCAGCACAATTCTGAGGACTCTCTTAAAGATTTAAGAGCTTGTCTCTGCAGGAGCTGAGAGGGCAGAAAAGTTACTGACCAAGAAATGACATCAGAATGCACTAAAAGAAAAAGAAGCAATTGGTATGTAGTCCCTTTTTTACTGAACTGAGAACGCTGATGGCACCTTTAACTGCTCTAGCATGAATAATGTAAATACAGCAGAAAAATATATTTTACTTGTTTAGTGAGATCCAGAGATAATTCCTGGATCTCCTTTTTCACATAGCCAGTTACCAATTCAAAGTTGCCATAACACTTTTTTAATGCAGTTCCTTTAATTTGTGTGGATGAGTTGACACAGCAGGATGTATTAAGCTCAAGGATCTGGTAATTGGGCACAACTTCCCTTTTGTAATCACTCGGGCGGGCGCTGTGGTTTGTGCCCAGCCAGAATAGAGAGGAGGAAGCTGTCTGCTCATACATGCTTGGGTACTTCCACCTGCCACTTAGAATCTCTGAAACAGTTCAGTTTTCACAGCACCATCTGCACTGAAACATTTCTAGGAATGGATGGCATTTTGGGACTACTTGGCATCCCTTTGTCCTCCCCCGTTCAAAAAGCAAATGCTATTTTAGGAGGAGAAGCATGGTTAATGAAGGCTTTTCCATCCTACTACACAAAAAACATCTCTCTCTTCATGCTTTTGAGCTGTAAATAAGTTAAATTGAGTGCTCCTGAGTGCTGGTCAACTACATGGCTTGAACTCATGGAACAGGAGCTTTCAGAGACCATGACAGCTATTTCAGTCTTCCTGGAATGTGAAAGGTTGCTTGAATTCAGGGGATAAGAAGGTCAGATGCAGAGGTTTCTATCCTACAGTTTTTATGGAAGTATTCTGAAAAATGCATCAGAAGGAAATTGTTATCAGCAGTACATCAGTGTTTCTCTTTCTTTACTGCCATAAAAGCATCTCCAGAAGGTGTATGGCATCCTGAGAAACACCTTTTTCACACTTACCACAAAGTCAGAAGCAACCTGGAGAAGTAAAGTGGGACTTGGGCCAATGTCCCCATGCCCTTCCTCAGCTGGGCACTGTCACACAGGTGGTGGGGAGCTCTTTGCCCTGGGTGGAACCACCGTGGTGGTTTCCTAACCTGGTCTGAGGTGTTGCTGATCACAGGCTGACCAGAATAACACATGAAATTTTATTCCTTCCATTTTGGCCAGGTGGTTAACTGTATTCGTTTTTGATGTACCTGTCTGTATGCCATTTTTAAAATGTAAAATACATATGTAGAAGCTTTTTATATCAAGGTACCTATGTGCTGTTGGTTTCTAAACAATTTAAAACTGTGTAAAGAGAATGAAAAAAAAAGTCTTTCTTCATGACTGTGGATGGTTATGCCTTTAAATTATACTTCAGATCAGAAAACACATGCTGAAGAAGTATACATTAATTATAAGTGAAATCTACACACCTTGGTTTAATCAGCATCTCTTGCATTTCCTTGATAGATATCAGTGTTGACACATCTATCTGCATAATGTGCAAAGGAGAATGTGAAATATTCCAACACATAGAAATGAATAAGGTTTCTAGATGGGAGTATGAAGTCTGTTGAACAGGCTGCTAATGTATTTGGATTTATTTCAGAGATATTCATTATCACTGGGCAGACAATGCTAAACTACATTTAAACTGATTTTTATTTCACAAGCAATAAAATATTATGAAAAGATAATAAAATGCCATCATTTAGACTAATACTTCAAATCAGTCCCACAAAGGCTATGAGTGTTTATAAAACATTTTCTTTTGGCAAGTTATTAATTTTAAGCTAAATTAATTTACTGGAGTGCCTGAAAGACAGATGAATGAGGGAATCAGGAGATCCAAGATGAGCAATTGCTCTGCACATGAAGAGTCTACAAATCACAACTGCTAAGGCACAGGTTTCGATGAAGTGCAAGAGGGGAGGGAATCCACCACAAGGAACACCTCTGAAGCACACAAGGTTTCGCCACACTCTTAAAGGACTGGAGGAGTTGAGTGGCAGGTTTTTTCCCATCTTCTCTTCCATTCTTTTACTATATTCCCTTCTGCCACACAATCACACTTCAGCAGTAAAGAACGGTAACAACACATTAATTTGCCAAGCACCCGCACCCAGGCTTATGGTTTGAATTTCTTTTTTACTTTCTGGTCTCCTTCTACCATTCTAAATACTGGATTTATGATTTTTTATCTGTATAGCACATCTACTCTTTTCTTCTATTGGTCTCTCTAACACACACCAGTCTAAAAAAGACTTGAGATAAGTATAACTGAAAGTGAACAAGAAGCTACTGTGTCTCAGAGAATTTCTGCGTTTCATCTGAAGCTAAATCAACAGTATAACATGTGGACTTCGGTTGTTTCTGACAGCAAAGAAGAAAACCTTCTGTCAAAGGCACAAGAAAACATCTTCAAACTTCAGAAAACAGTGACTGAAATCTATCCTGAGCAGCACTAGAATATATTATTAAATGCTGGATTGATTCTGATTGCATATCCATTCTTAAAGGTGTTTCTTTCAGAATATCCACTTCAGAATTTAGAAACCCATTTTATCTCCTCTCCACAGAAGTGGAAAAAGGCCCCAAACATTTTCTTATAGTGTCTGAAGAATTATTTTGACCACTATTCAAACAAGGTAGTTGTTTTTACTTTATCAGTCTGAAAACAGGGAATTTACTTGCATTTTCTTTGTGGGTTGTTGATTACAAACCATCCAGGTTTTGTAATATCTTTCTGAAAGCTCTGCCTTTTGAAGAAAACTTGTTTAAGAATTTCATTTCTCTTCTAGGAGAATAATCCTGCATTATCCTTTATATTAACTTCAAGAGAGTCTATTCAAAATGTAGAACCTGAGAGGACATAAATCTAATTTTATGTTTTCAAAATTTGTTGTGACTTTTCTAACAGGCAACAAAAGCAATTGAGGGCAGGTTTCCTTAACAAACTTTGGAATTAAAGGCTACAGCTGACTTGAGAGCGCAGAAAATGTAATACAGCAGGACATGGATGTCCCCAGATTTACTAATTTATTTGTGTATTTGAAGTTAGAAGAAACAATTAGGTGGACAGTTACTTTTCATTTAGTGATGGCAAAGAGGCGGGAAATGCCTGAGATCCTCAAGGCAGAATGCTTCACTTTGGATGAAACACTTTGTGAGCAAGAGCACTCAATGCCAGGGCAGGGAGTCCCGGTGGGAGAGGATTTGAGGGGGTGACACTCCTGCAGAGGTGTGGGACAGGAGAGCAGAAGCCATGGAGTGCTGCAGAGGGAGGAATCCCTTCAGCAGCCTGAGGAGCTGCCACCCTGAAGGAGCAGGGAGCGAGCACATTAACGGATGACAAAGACAAGGCTGAATTGTCACCAGTTTTGTGCATGCTAATGCAAAAGGGCAGGCCACTTAACACAATTAATATTAGCAGGTAGGTACAAAGCAGGGCAGAACAGTTAAAGGGCACGGCAGAGAATGGATAATTTGACTCTAATAAAGTCAGTGGGGCATGCTCAAATGTACCCTAAAGCCAAAGAAATCTCTGAATCATTATCCTTGAGAAGTCACGGAGAGCTGGTGAAAGGCAAGCACTGTGCTTTCCTTAGCATAGAAAGAGTCCAGGGAATCATATATCAGCTTACTTCACATCCTGGAAGATGCCAGAGCAAATGTTAAATGATCAATTTGTAAGTACATAAAGGGTAGCAAGGTGGTTAGTAGACATGGCAGTTCTCATGTATCTCAAAATTGTTTAAAAAGGGTATAGAGGTTAACTATTCTCCAAGGCTGTAAAGAGTGAAACAAAGAATAATTGGTTTGTTTCACAGCAGGGAAAGGTTGGAGGCTAGGCTGGAGTTTAAAGCAACGTCCTACTTAATCACAAGGACAGCAAAGTTCTACAAGAGTGCCTACAAAGGTTATGAAAATTAAGCTGGAGGTTTTCAATAACATGTGAGGTAAATATTTGCTAAACAACACTTCAATGTGACCTCAGAGCGAGAAGGCAAAAGCGCAAAAAGATATATTCCAGCTCTCTATTTGTCAGACTCTGTTTCATGTATTTTGAGGGGGTTTTTCCTCACGGTTTTCAATACCTCTATATTTTTCTTATAGATTTTCACATATTGTTCTCAAAGGCAGTCCCAGATACCTTCCGTAACTCCTGCCAGCTCTGAACTTTATAAGGACCTTCGATGTATTCAATGACTTGAAGACCTCAGCTCATCATCCATAAGATTTTATGAGAATACTACTTTTCAGTTAAAATAAATAAATAGGGAGTGGGTACATTTCCCCTTCATAACTTTATAATCCTTGTAAAAATAGAGAAAAACTTTGCAATGGGACCAAAGTGTAATCTGACTCAAAACTGAGACAATGAGAATCACTTTTTTGTAACACTGATATTCAAAACCTTGATGAATTTTCTTTAAAAATTCAGGACTGGTCATAAGACAAAGAACAGTAGATATTTTCTTCTAGTATTGAAAGCAACTTAAATTAAAAATGGTGTTGAAATTTACTTCTCTTTGTTGGGTTTTAAAACATCCTGTTTTATTTTGCATTAAGGAATTTTGTGTGGTTTACAGCAGCAAGAATACATGTAACAAACCGACAGGAATTTATTAACCACGCAACTCAAGTCTTAGGCTCCTAATGAGCTACTTTTGCTTTACTGAAAGACGAGAAATAATGCAAAAACTTTTAATTAGGCCTCCTCTTCCATGCCTTCCTGGACTACCCTTTGTCACTTTGAACAGACTTACGTGAGAGCATGCAGCTTAACACCAACTTATTCCTAAAACAAGCAACCACTTTTAAAAAACCATTACACCCAGAATAGCTGTAAATTATGCCAGAACGCATTGTGCTGCTTTACAACAGCATGACTGGAAAAAGACAGTGATCCATGATTATGACAGAGCATGGGTAAGTTTTGGATGTTTCCTCACACCTTGGCAGGCTTTGTTTCATATCTCACACATGACAGGGGAATGCTGTCATCACGGTGCTGCCACAGTTATATTACTACATGCTAGACATTACTCAACAGATATGTCTTTTCTCCGTTCAGTAAAGTGACAAAGCTTAAAAAATCTAGAGTAATTCAACCTTTTCCTTATTTCTCTTACACCAAATTTTAATTATTTCACAGTAATATGGGCTCATGATGGTTTTTTCCCCCTTAATTTTTCTATTTTAATTGTGAGCACTTGAATTTCAGTCTTTCAATACCTAAACCCAGATTTACAAAATGACCTCAGTCTCTCACTCCACTGACCTTGTTTTGCGTCTACACCTACACAAGAAATTTTTTTAATCTAAATCAAGATTCTTCTAAACATCACTTGTCTAATCCCTTATCTAGGCATGCATCCTTATCTTGAATACAAATTATGAAGACTCTGACTTTATAAATAACTGAGGTAACAAAATATTTTGGTTCATGAGCATTCTCTGCACTGCATGCATAACATCTAGTGTTTTGCAGGACTATGACCCAGTGAGTAACACAAATGATAAGATTTGTACCTGCAATTAACTGTTGCCACTGAAAAAGCCCCAAGCAGTTACTAAGAACATCAAAAGTAGATGGGTAGAAACATTTTGAAAGAATAAGGTTCATTTCTGCTTATATTTATAAAGTGTACCCTGTCAGAACCCACAGGACTTATCAGATGTAAAACCATTTTAGTCCTAAATCAACTCTTACTCTGGAGAACTTGAACTCTCAAGCAGGTTCCAATGTAAAATCCATCTCACAGTGTCTGTTAGGTTCATGGAAGCACAGTAAATACAATTCTTTATATACCTAAAATCCGGAATTCATGCAGTGCTTTTTAGTCAGCTTGATTATCGCTTGCTGAGGTACTCCTGGAAAAATGTTAGTCTGAAAAATAAATTTAACTGTGCATAGCAGAACAGGAATGGTCATGGACTGCATTATTTTCCCTTTTAGTTTCAACAGACTATGTGTTGTTTTAAACCTTGCATTGTAGGAGAGATTATTTTTACACTACATGTGGGTGAATTAATGGACTGTTCTCTTACAGTTATGTAACATGGGAGAAGATTAATTAAGACCTTTTTTCTGAACCATAGCAGTACTTCAGAAATAATAATATTGTATTAGTTCTGTGAGTACAGTTAAATTCTATCATCATCTTTTTAATTTCAAACATTAGGTTTTTCCCTTCAGACAAGAAATAGAGATAAGGTATCTTGGTTGCTTGTTCTGCACTCAACTTACTCCATGCTCTCTGCCTCCTGGTCCTCTTTCAAAGTATTATCTTCATCAGTTCTTCATCAAATTAAATGGAAAGACTGTTTGACTTCAGCAAAGAAAGAGATGCTTTTACCTCTTAAAATCAGTATTTTTAGCTGTTGTAACCATTTTGGAAAAGTAGGGCTCCTACAGCAAAACACTGGTACCCAAGAAGTGTCATGCAGAGTGAGGGGAAGAGGCTGTACGCTGCTGAAATGTTATTTAATTCACCAGCTTTCATAGCACCCCAGTGCCGTAGCAGGACCGCTGAACCAATCAATTACTGTGTGTAAGTGTCTCACAGGAACAGCTGCACAAATAGATTGAACACTGCAGAGATCACAGGTGCTGCGGTTTTAAGTCAATCAACTGTGCAAGCACAAATATTTGAGGCCGGCGTCTCACATAACACCCTCTCAGACAGCATGGAAACAGGCTTAGCACAGTCACTTTAGACATTTCTTACACTGACAACCTACACTTTCCAAAAGTCTTATCTGCAGAGCCAATGTGTAATGCTAACAAATCTCTCCAAAAAATCAATTTAGGTCAAATCCCAATACTGGAAGAATTATTTGTGTAGAAAAGCAACAACTAAAAAAACAGGAAGCAGCCTCATGTTGAATACCTTCTCCTTGCTCTCTATTTTTTTAGTCATGACAGTACCCTGAACAAGGACTCTATTTCTGTAATGAAACTGTAAAAAACCAACAAGGCTGGTAAATACTCAATAACACTAGATTTCTGCTATGTGACACAGAAATGCAAACAACCTCTTTTACATTTATAATCAGTGAGCATCTCATGTTAAATGATGAAACTAATTAAGAAATTATTACTCCTTTTTACTCCAAGTGGAAAAGCAGAAAACTCTCAGCTCTCAGAAGAAGGAAGAGCTGCAAAGCCGTCATAAGCTGTTTGCTCCTCAAATCCTCAGTTCAGAGGAAGAAGCTAGCCTGGGTCTCAAACCCTGCATATTTTATGCTATATTCCACAAAAGTTTTATTCTTTTGCAATGAAAAGCAGCATAATGGAATGTATAAAACAAGACAGAATACCATTTGAACAAGCCAGTGCTAATCATGACGAGACACATCAATACTTGCAAAGCCATTGGTACCCAGCAAGCATCAGAACATCATCCTACTGTCTGCCATAGCATAGAGGAGAGGGGCGAGATCTCTGCAGGAAAAGAATGAAAAAAACAGAGAATAGCAAATGCCAGAATGTTTACCTGACCTCGCTGCAGACACATAGAAAGGGTGAAGTAACACAGACTAAGCCCTAAGCAACTCACTCTAAAATCCAGTGAAATTGCTGGGTTTTTTCCCTGTGCCTACAGAAATCTTGAGTGAAATTTTGGAGTGTCAATGCTCCTGAACACACCCCAACGTATTCCCTGTAAACTCAACAAGTAAATGGTGTACTAGCAATGTTTTGGTATTTGATGAACTCTTCCCTAAGACCTTAACTACATTTACTCATAATTTACAAAACACAGCTAGGATACACAGGATGTATCATATCATCTCACAAGACTGCCAGTAGCTGGGACTAATCTGGAGCCAGGTTTTGACACTGCTGAAGTCCAAGACTGCAATCCTATTCCCTTCAGTATAAGCTTCATTTTCTCTGGCTGTACACAACAGGAGGCTGCTAGAAAAGGCACACCACGTCCTGAGAAGAGGAAACTAAACTGGGATCATTCATGGTTCTGCTGAAAGACCAGAATGCAACCGACTGCTCCAGAGGCATGACAGGTATCTGAGGAAAATGTGCTGCAAGCCAGACATCAGGGTTTCTCTGTTTGAATCTGAGTCCACATGAGACTGAGCTTAGGTTTCTTATGACTAATTAGCTACTAGATACCATAAATGAAGGCAATAGTGCAAAGATTGTAAAAGACAAGCCCTAAATGTATTGCACTGACAGAAAACACAGTTTTAGGAAGAAAGCCAAATATTGTGTCTTCATGCAGTTTCTTCTCATTTAACCTTTTGTAATTCGTCAGCATCACAATGCTGAATTGAAGCTTCATTTTCATTAGGAATAAGGATGACTTGTTCTCCCCCCCACCAGTGTTTGTTGATGTTAGAGGGGAAAACAAGACAATTTTGTCATCTTTGTCCTGAGGCTGCACCCAAGTGTTCAGCAGCTGTCTCCCCCTCCTCCCTCTTTTTCTGCTGAATTGGAGCAAGTGCTTCAGCAGCTACACTGCAAGACAGATACATGTGGAAAAAAATGATTCCTTGAGCATATTTTTTTTTTTTTTAACTCCACCTCTTGCCAGCACAAGGTAGGATCTATGACTGGACTGGAAGCCCTAGCAAGTGACAGGAAAAAAGTGGCAACTGCTTAACCCACATTGCAGCAAAAGTTATTGGTAATACTGATGTGAATCACCAAAAGGCAATGAGGTAGAGACTGAGCTAGATTAGGTAAGTGGAATGAGGCAGCTTTATCTGGTCCATCGAAGAGCATTTAGCTCATCACATATAACCCAGAGCAACCTGCAGGCTGCCCTGGATTTTATTGTCAGTATCTCAGATACCTTTTTATATACCCACAAAGCAGAGCTCAGGGAAGCTCGTTTTTCCAAAGTTGCCCACCAGCTCCCACTTCAAAGCAGAGGAGATGGGGTGTTGGAGAAAGGGTTCTTCATATCCTATAGGAATCTTTCTTGGGCAAAAGTGTTTAGGATGGGACAATAAAACCAAATCTCCCGTCATTTTGCAAGTTTACTGCAAGAACAAAATTGCAAAACCACATGAGAGGATCAAGACTTACATGCTTTCAGGAAGACTGAAGTAAAACCACAGTAAATGCTCCTGTGACAGTAAATTGTTGAAAATATTGAGTCATCATACCAGAAGAAGAGCTGTACTCTTCCTTTAGTGCTGCTTGAGTCCACATTCTTGCTGGATTGCTGTGGCAGGTCCATTTTTAGTGCAAAATGAAAAACCATCCAGTATCTGCAGGATTAGAAGTAACAAGATTAAAAGGGAGGAATTGCTATGTACCTAAAAGCAAAGAGCTCTAGTTAATATGGCAGGCAAGCTTTGACCAGTTTCTCTGGGACCTGCATGTACAGGTAGAGATTTAAAGAAACTAGAAAAACACCACCTTAAGCCTGAAAATATCTAGATGAAGGTTTCTCCTACTGATATTCAGTAAAATCTGAATTTCTCTTTGCTATGATCAGTGAAATATTACACCAGACATGTCGGTATATCTTCTTGTTCAAATTGATCATCACCCATCTGCTGAGATATGGCAGCTCTCCAAACATTAGTGTCACTTAACCTCAGACAGTAACACCTGAGCTAATCAGGTAGATGCTGTTTAGTGTCAGTGCAGCAGAATCCACACACAGAGTTTTGAACAGCTATCCCAGGATAAGAACAAGGGCACTCCAGATGCACCTGTTTCTTTCCACTGACTTCAGTATGAACTTAGACCAGCTCAGACATAGACCTCTCTCACAGAGAGATATAAACTTAGAGCAATGAAACCTTCCTGATGTGCACTCCTAACCCACGGCACAAAACAGGAGTGATTTGATGTAAGACTTAAATAACATTACTTGTGAGCATATATGTCAAGCACATGTAAATGTGCTTGACATGAACAATTGCCACAGCTCAGCCAACACACATTGACTATTTTACTTGCTGAGTTGTGGTAACTTCACTGTGAGAGTGAGCTCTTAATCATACAATATCCTCCAGCCCCTTGGTTACACAGGAGGCCTAAGGGAGACAAAACCCTTTCGGGCTTGGGGGCTCTTTTTAACATCCCAATACTGTCATAGATTTGGCAGGACAAAATATGGTACACTGGTCATAAAATAACCAACATTTCACAACATCATATTATCTCTTCTTCCCCTCCCCACCCCAAACACATCTGAGCAGCTCTAGCTACCCAAAATCTCAGCACTTCTTAGTTTCTCTCTTATGGGTGCGTGGGGAATCAAGATCAGGTAGCAGACTGATGTTGATTATGGCTGAGCAGACGAGGTTTGGATCCCCAGCCAAGAGCAAGGTATCATATGTCCTGTCTGTTTTCATCGCTCTGTTTCTCTGTGGATTTTTCATATGGCATTTTGCAGCTGTCTCCTTGTATCAACTTTTAAAGTATTCTGTTATTCGTATTGCACCCTCGTGCATACTATTGTCAAAGTACTTTCTTGATATCAGTTCTGAGATAACAATGACAAATGGTATCCAGAGCCTTCCTTTACCTGGCATTCTAACAGCTGGACTTAGTGTTGTCCACAAACATCCTTCAGGGCACAGCAGAGAATGCTGAACTTCAGAGTAAAACTATCACGCAAAAAGCATGCACTTCCCAGTCTTAAAATCCATTCCAAAATAATTTCATTGGTTTTCCTTATGAATCCTCAGTTCTCCTTTCAATTATTTTTTACCCTTCTGTACTCATCATTCTATTTAATTCAATCCGAAACCTGTGTAACCAAGCAGATAAGGCTATAGTGTCTTCATACATAGACACACATATGTGTACATACATCTGTCGGTCCTCTATGTATCCAAAGTGATTTTTAATATGTCCTCAAATGAAAGCACATGGATGACCAGTTTGGGTCTGAACACCAGTTGTTATAAATGAACAAGGGTACTGATAGCATTTTCGTTATTAGCTTTTGTTGGACCAGAACTCCAGATGACAAAGACTGAAGCAGGCCTGGTATAAAATTGCTATTATGTCATAGGAGCTACGTGAATTCAAGTCTGAAGGCTCCATAACACTTTTTTCATCAGTATCTGAAGAGCCTTCAAGGGTTATTCATGCTGAGAGAGAGAGTCATAACTTCCCAGGAGTTATAAACACAAAGTGGGCTTGCTCATCCAAGATTCACAGCAAGGTACTATTCCTAGGAACACTTAACCCTTCTGGAACTCACCTGCTGGCAGGATTTGCATGGAGATAATGTATTCACGGGCTGGTTAAATGGGCAGAGCCCTGCTGAGGCCACTGGAGCCGTGTCCCCAGTGTGGGTCTGGAATCACTGCTGCAGGATTACTGCTGCCAGTATAAAGGCACCATAACTAGATGCCAGGAAATTTTTGCAGTGAACAAATCCCACAACATAAGGTCTCTGCAGGAGCTCACTTTGCCCGGGCAGCCTGACAGGAACAGCCTAAGGCATTCTCCTTGAGGAGGAGGGCACACCCCAGGCAATAATATGGGCTGGGATAATGAGCCAACACACCTCAGCTATGGCACTCTGCTCCTTAGCAGTCCCAAGGAGGGCTGCTATTCCCTAACACTGCAAGTGCACCAAGCAGGGATGTGAGGGAGACCATGATCCATTCCTCCTCAGTAAATCTACCCAAGAGAGGAACAAAGTGTGTTGGGCATCTTTAGAAAAGCCTGATTTAGTGAAAACACAAATTTATTTAGCCCTGCTTCACAAGGCAATGGAAAAAAAAAAAAATCCCTCTCCATTTGTGGTAGTCAGCAGCTGTCTAAAGAGCCCCAGGGTAAATTTCCCAGAGTAGCCATTATGCAAAGTGCTCACTTCCAAGCATCAGAGGAAAAGTTCAGCAACTTTCATCCAAAAATCTGCTTCCCTAGGGCACATCCCACCTCTTCTGACACGCAAGCAAAATGGGTTTCTTTTACCAGCTCTCTGTGCGTGTTCATCACTTTGTGCAGCTCTGCTGTCCTCCCACCACCCCTCATGCTCCCTCTCGAGGAAAGTTATCTGTCACAGTAAAAGCACAAAAGGGATGTGGCAAAGCCACAATTTCCCAGGTTCATGAACCTAGTCTTCTGCTGCAGGACATATAAAAAGGAACAAAGTAATATGATTGCCAAATCTTTAGATACTGTAAATGAACAAGAATATGGATGTATTTACTTTGTAATTTTCACATAAATGCCACTAGATGAATCTTGATTCAGATTGAAGTAGGAAATTTCAAGGACTGAAACTCCAAGAACAAATAAACCTAATCATTTTCAGATACCAGATCTCAACCTAACTAGTTTCTCTCAAAGCACATTTCTTTTATGATGTCCTGGCACTGAAACATTAAAAGAAATGTATTTTAAAGGGACTCAAGGGCTGTACTAGACCAACCTTCTCTTGCTGAAATAGCCAGAAATAAATTTTCAAATGTCATGTGTCAGAAAAAGCATAGTTAACAGAGAAAAAGATATAACTCATTTTGAAAATGCTGCTGCTGAATTCAAAAATCCTCTGACCTGTGCTCAAAACTGTGTGTGATGCTTCAGCTTAATACTGAGAGCTACAATACAACAGATAGTGTTTGGAAAAACAGGAAGCTTTGAAAATGCTCCTCCAGGGGCTTCACAGAAATGAGTTTTTTGTCCTGTACTTAGCTGTCAAGTCCAATTACAATGGAACAATTTCAGTACTAATGGTACTCCTACTCCATGGATCTTGGGTAAGAAGTCAGTGACCTGCAATTTGGGACTATCAGGAAATCCATATAAATTTTATTTTATAAAACTATTTTAAAGCATTACAAGAATGTAAAAATTTTTTGTAGTCATGCATTACATGATTTGAAGCAGTGGGCAGATAATGATTCCTGAATTATAATCTTAGCACTTCAGCTTTCCAGAAGGTGGATGGTTAAGTATTTTAGTGTTATAGCTGAATAATGCCAGGTAGGGCTTATATCTCTATTGGAGTGACAAGCAAAGATATCAAGGCATATAGATACATATGTAATACCTTAATAGATTGAGTACTGCTACTCACTTTGTGATGTTCTTGGTCCACACATGAACAGTGTTGTGGTGAGCCCTTAGGTGAAATTCCTTTTCTCAGCCTTGATGCAGTTTTAGCAGAGGTGCGGCAACAAAAAGGTGCATCTGAGTGTGATTAAAATCATCATAATTGGTGACACTTGGTGCAAAATGGGAGATCTTTGCAAGTATACTGGAAGCATTTAAGTTGAAATGTTAGGTAAATACTCACTGAGAACAAAACATAGCAATCAGCATAGATATTGTCCAGCTTAATCGTTTCTAAGAGGCCATCTTGTGCAATAAAATTGCTTTCTAGATTGAAAACCCACTACCTGTATGCTGGAGCCAAAAAAGAGCATCTGAGGGCAAGGACCTCATTATTGAGGTTCTGAGACAAGAGAAATCAATAAAGAGTGCTATTATATTAAAAATAAGGTAATTCAATATCCAGAGAAAAATTACAAAGAGTGAATTTGCAGAAAAGTTAATAAATAAAATCACAATAAATAAAGCAACTTAACAGCCATATCTCTTCAACAATCAACATGGAGAACCCTCCACATTTGGAGGTAGCAAATAGGGGCAGTGGTAAATGTAGCTGGGGAAAACGTTTTTGAAATGACAAATAGTTTTAACGCCAGAGAGCCATGCTAAAGCCATTTGAGACTTTCAAGTTTTATGTTAAGACAGATTGCTTTTAAAAAAAACCCGGTAGTTTTACTGCATTTTCAGCTTAGTAAAAGGCTTATGTAGATTTCCAATCGGTTCCTGTAATTCACAAAACATTCCACAATAACACAGTCCTTCTATCCAGATTGTGCTGCAACTGCGGGAAAGCAAATCTTCGTGCATGTTTTCTGTTTCATGGCACTTTTAGAGTCATATGATCATTCAGGTTAGGAAAGACATTTAACTTCATTGAGTCCAAGAGCTAACCCAGCACTGCCAAGTCCACCACTAAACCATGGCCCTATGTGCCACATCTACATGTCTTTTAAATACCCCCGTGGATGGTGACTTCCCCCTCACTACCCTGGGCAGCCTATTCCTGTGCTTGACTACCCTTTCAGTGAATAAGTTTTTCTAATATCCTGTTTAAACCTTCCCTGATGCAACTTGACCTATTTCTTGTTACCTGGGAGAAGAGACTGACCCCCACCTGGCTTCACCCTCCTTTCAGGCAGCTGCAGAGAGCAATGAGGTCCCCCCTGAGCCTCCTTTTCTCCAGGCCAAACACCCCCAGCTCCCTCAGCTGCTCTTCATCAGTCTTGCACCCTAAACCCTTCCCCAGCTCCACTGCCCTTCTTTGGACACGCTCCAGCACCTCAATGTCTCTTTTGCAGTGAGAGGCCCAAAACTGGACATAGGATTTGAGGAGTGGCCTCACCAGTGCCCAGTGCAGAGGGACAATCACTTCCCTAGCCCTGCTGGATAAGCTTCCAAAAATTTGTCACATATTTAAAAACATTATTCTTGCATAGTTTTTTTTCATATTGTTCAGCAGGTTTGTAGAAGTTATGTAGGTAAAGCTGTTAATATACATTTCTACAACATGAAAATTTACCATCTATTGACTGACCTCTAGTGGAAATAAGGCAAATTTTGAAATAAATTTTTAATTGTCATTGGATAGTATGATGATTATGGGACTTTGGGGTGCTAAAAGTTTATTTTATTTGCATTATATGTTTGACTGTGCAAAATACAAAACAAGTCTGGATACATGTGACTTTTCCTCTCAATGTATACTGAAATACATTACTAGAATGGCAGGATGAAGGCTGCTGCTCATTCAGAAACCAGGCCTTTGGTTTTATTTAATCTAGGTAATTCTAAAATGGCAATGTATGAAATACACCAACAACACAGACCCTGGCAAACAATGTTCTGCAATACGGTGCAGGCCCTGCTACTTTCTCTGTGTTGATCAAAACCACTTGATCATTACAAACAACCACAAATTCTCACAACAACCTCATACATTTTCATGTTTATGCATCAGTTTTTTCCATCCACAGATGCCGCCTGGCTCCATTTCAATTCCATTCTTGGACAGATGTTGATTTCTCCTAAAATCAGTATTGAGGCATCACCTAGCTGCAGTGTTATGTGTTTTCTTCACAGTTTATTTTCTTCCCTAATTTCACTTCTCCTGTAAGAACTCCTGTTGGTATTTAAAGAAGTAAGGGGTGAACGTATACATGTACAGGAGACACCAATTTCATTCCCCTATTTGTAGGACCTGGAAGTATTTGAAAACTTGATCAGTAGAGAGAATGCTGAGCATATTTCTTCATTACTTATTCATCGTGCCTGTGTTTGTTTGCCTGATTACTAACGAAATTCCCTTTCCTCTCCCCTGACTCTGTTGAATTCCAGATACATCTTTGCAATTAAGCCTTTGGTTCTGCGGCATATGGCTGTTGAATGCTTTTGAATTAGGAGAACACAGTAGCATCTGGAGGGCTCTGATTAAAAAATATATTAAATATAAAATAAGCCAAAACTCAGTCTTGTAAAGACATAGTTTTCAATTAAAATCTCTTAGATTAGTTAGAGAAAATATTAATTCGTTACGTGCAAGGTGGCAGCACCTGAAAATTTTGGGCTTGCTATCTGTTTGGCTCAGCCAGACTCGTTCCATTATTTGCCATTTTTTGAAGCTTGGAGAAGCAGCCTTGCCTTGCCGTGTGGTGGGATAAGAGGAAATGTGAGCAGTTTGTGCACTGGAAACATCTAGGAAAAACAGGACAAGTCTGTAGTATGTAAGCATTTGACTTAAAAACAAGGAGATATTTTGGCTTCATACACACGGATTCCACCAGTATCATTATCCAGCACCCTAAAACACATAACAGCTTTCAGTTCAGATGCATTTCATGCTCTGGGCTTACCTTTCCAGGGATTACCCTGGACTATTCCCCATCCTTACACTCCCCATACGCCTCTCAAACATGCTCCATCCTAAACTGAGACAGAATCTCTTCTCCTCCCATGGCTTTTGCTTGCTGGGGAGTCCCTCTCTGATTCCCATTAATCCAAGTCAGCCTCACCATCCTGGCATCATAACTTGCATTCCCACTTCTGTCCCCCAGCTGCCACTAATACATTTACACAGTTGAACATTTCCTTGCTTAATGCAAAAGCAATAACAAACTCACCATGGGAAGGAACACTGAACAAAAATACTGATTGATTTTATTAGGCTTTAGAAATACATTCATGAAGGGTAGAAAACAAAGATAGCTTCTACATTGAATCTAGATGAAATACACTATATCACTTAATCTACTTCACATATTTCTGTTCAACTTTTTTTATTACATTTATTTTATAAGTGGAGTCTACAGAGTTGTTTTGGTTGATATGTGATAGTATAAGGAGAATAAACTGGCTTTGTTTTGCTGAGTTTATTAAAGAGATTTTGTACTATTCCTGGAGCTATGATCACATTTCTGATAGTTTCTTTATCTTTTTTAATATTAGCCACTCTCCCCATTAGGAATAGTGTGAAACTGTGAAAACTAGAACAACCCCATTTCAGTAAAATGTTTAACAATTCAGAGAGAGGAAGGAAAGTACTGCTTTAATCCTGAATGGAGGACTGTTTTTACAGTGCAACTTCACACCCATTGTTACAAAATATATAAAGACTACGAGAATGAATATTCACTTAATTACTTTACCTTTTTAGTTCTGATTCAGAACTTTCCCAAAATTAGTCTTGCCACAGGGTCTTATCTCAACTTTTTTGGCCTTTTTGCCCTGTTCTCATGATAGTTTTTCCATTCTCTATATCATAAGGGGTTAGATTTCAAGCTGCTCCTATTGACTTAAGTGAGATATTCTCAGAATTTTCCGCTGGGTCATTAGGGTATTTTTATTCTCTTTCACTCCTGGTTAACAATTTTTACACTTTCATGGTATTGGTGAAAATATACGGACATTTTTGTTTCACTTTTATGTTTGGAACTGAATGTGGAAATGAGAAGATGCAGCCCGGTGCGTGCTCCAGGCGTCTGTGCTGGTATCCTCGACTGGGTGTAATGAATCCATCAGATGGATATTCTCCCCGCTATGATCCCAGTTTCCTGCAAGCTGACATTCAACAAAAGGAAGAGGAAAAATAGGAGGAAAGAAAAGGAAGAAAAGAGGAGAGGAGAGGGAAGAGATAAAAAAGAAGAAAAGAAGAAGAAAGAAAATAAAACCCAAACATTCTTCCATTGAAATGAGTAGTACTGCTTTTAATGAAACAGGAGATTTGTGAGATTTTAGATTTCCGCTAAAGCCTTTTCATGTACACTTTTTTTTAAAAATTCCTAATCTGAGCTTTATATAGACAGTTTAATCATTCTTGATAGAAAACCTGGTCTCCAATCCTATTTGGCTGAAAACCCAAAGCATTACTTGCTGCAAGATTAGCTCCCTAGAGACCATCCTTTCTTATGCTTATATATCAGTCTTGAAAGCTGTTCAACAGATTGTAGGCAATTTTAAGCTTGAGATTAACTACATTTTTTAAAAAATGAAAATGTGTCATGGTCTTTTTAGAACGATTCAGGTTTGGAAATGTGAACTCTGTTATTTTCTACAGACAGAAAGCATTAGACTACTCTGGAGCTAAATACAGAGAAGGTTTTGGGAGACAAAAATAGGGATTTTTTTCTTTTAACCTTTCAAATGTGGTTTACAAAATGTCTTTGATAAATAAACGTTTACCTCAGAAATGTTTTAAATGGTCATATCACAAATACAGTGTGTTGCTTCATTTGTTTACTCTGCCTTTTCTATTTGCGTTTGTAACCATTAAATGGAAATTAAAGCAAGGAGAGCATCAGGCACAGCTTCAGATTTAACAGACAGTCTAAATTCCATGAAAATGAGAATTTACAAATTTAAAAACCAGTAAATGGGGCACCTCTCATCCTTCCCCATTAAGGCATGCACACTTTGCACATGATTAAATTATAGACCTCATTGTCTCAGAATTTCTAAGTAAGTTCAAAGAGGATTGAACATTAAACTGATAAGAAAAATATCAAGGGTTATAACGATAAAATGACATTATGAATTACATTAAATATTATGTATATTTAATATAATATGAAAGGTATTGTCCTAGGTTACAACATAG
>VWZT01018471.1:0-26216 GCA_013397055.1 Pachycephala philippinensis | reverse complement strand
CTCCCGACTTTTTCTACAGCTCCCTTTCTTCTAACTGCAAGCAGACTGCAGCCTTCACAGGAGAGTAAATGCCTTTTTATTCTTCTGTGGGAGTTTATCTCCGTTCCAACCTATGAATAAAAACATTAGTTGGGAAAATGAAAGATTTTCTTATCAATAAGCCATGAATTTAAGGTCTTTGATCTTTGCTGGAAACCACCATATACACAGGTTTCTCTGTTCAGAGAAATTAGAAGATTAACTGAATTAAACATCTAGAAAATAAAACAAAAGCCATGACCATTTTTTCTGGGAAATAATGGTGTCACATTATGCTTTATCAGTATAATTTAGCTATGCATTATATAGAAAATAAAACCTTTTAAGGGATCTTGCGAGGAATAATTAAATAGATGAAAAGTGGCATTGTTTAAAATATTCAACAGAGATTTTTGTCAGTTGTGGGCAGATCCAAAACCTGCTGAAGTCAATGAAAGGCCTTACAGTGATTTAAGCTGGCTTTGCTATCCCCCCACAGAACCACAAGTGTGCTGCATGGAGGCTGCTGGATTGGTTTTCTCTGCCATGTCAAATAGTAGGTGAATATTTGTAAGTCAGAGCAAGAATCAAAGAAGTTTATAAACCAAGTCTCACTATCAGTTATGACTTAATGGCAGATTTTGGATGGATTTGGATGTCTAAGGACCAGCTAAAGAACACACTGGGCTTTCCCAAATCATGCAAATGCTTTCCTGCATGGTCCAACAGGCTGCAGATCTGTGCATTGAATGCTGGCAGTACATTCAAAATTGGGCTCCAACATAAATGCAAATTTGATTTTAAAAAGGATATTTAAGCCTCAAAATCACTGAGGTGCCATTGCAAATGCTACCAAGGAAAGCAACTTCTCATACTAGAATATTTTTAGATTATCAGTAACTGCAATATGCAAATTTCAGTCAGACTGGGACCCTGTCTCAGTTATGAGTGGTCAGCAATGATTCTGGAATATATGAATATAAAGTAATATGACTTATAAATCATGCCAAGCAGAAATTGTTTCTTCTACTTTGTTAAATAAAATTATTATCCTGAATGAATAATGCGCTAAGAAAAAGATTGAATATTTTAAAAGGTCTTGTAAAAAGACTGCAAAAAATATTAACGGGAAAGATGCTATTGCCATGAGAAAATAGAATATTTTCTACTTGATACTTGAAGCAGAATAAATTGTTTTTCCTCACAATAGTTTTGACTCATGATACTGGTGGTAACGGAAACATATCTACACAGTGCAACTTAGAAGCTATGTAAATTCAGATTTTAACTTGTCTCGAAAAACATCCTGGGAAAAGTCTAAATAATGAAATTCTAAATTAAGAAGCAAGCAAAAAAAGATAGTATTTCTGGGGTGGTATTTGAAGGTTTTCAAAAGTGCTTTGTTACCCAAGAGCTGAAAATTTGGAATCTGTGAAGCCAGAGTGTATAATACAATGCCACCATTTGTGGGAACTCAGTTTGTGTGTTATCAGATATTCCCAAAAGGCTCCTGGCTATAAAGTTAGAAGTTAAATACAGAGTCAGTGTAAAAGCAATTTTATGTTTAAAACTGTAGAATAAGGAACAAAAGCCGTCAAATGCCAAGAAAAATGCAGGTCCCTTTTCATAGTCATTTTCAGGCATATTCTAAGACTTTTGGATGCTGTCTTAAGCCCATAATTTGAGATGCAGTCTAATTGTCTTTATCTTTCATTGTGGACCTATGCAACTAGAAGATCTTTGCTTCCAGGCAGCGTGTGGAATTTACTAGTCAAATTAATGACTCAGGGAACATTAAAGACTCTGTAGAATTAATATGTTCTGTATATCAAGAACACTATTATTAGTAAGCAAAGGTATGTATTTAAGCTTTCTGAAATGTCTTTATTCTCAAGAGAAACAGTTTTACAATGGAAGCCTCATTTTCCAGTATCTGGATTTAGCAGTGTGTATTTAGTAAATTTAGCATAATTATTGCAACGTAGCTGACAAAGCTCATGCACTAATACAACGTCAGGCCTATGCTGAAGGTGTGAAGTTATGCACTCATTTCGTTCTCAGATGTCACTGAAGTACAGTAGTTCACTGAAAAAGCTGATCAGTGAAGAAGAGGCTCTCTTGCCACTATTTCAAATATATAATCTGAAAAGAAACAAGCACTAGGGAAGCACTGCAACCCCCAGCTGCCCATAAAGTGGCAGCTTGTCTGCTTGAAAGGGTAGTTAAAAGGTCGAGTTCTGTGCAGAGTCCTGATGTTACCTGTTGGCATTCCCAGCAGTGACTGGGAAAGCGAGTACAAATCACCTCTGCTAGAGAGGACTTGTCTTTGGAGCTCAGAGGTAAGGAACCAAACTAATTTATGCTCATTTCTCTTTTATCTTTTTTCTTTCCTTTGAGGAAAGGAAAATGAAAGAAGACCACATTCAGTAAATGTGGAACTAAATAAGCAGTGACTGTTTGGCTGTAAAACTCAATCAACTCTGGTCTTATACTGACTGTGTGTACAAGATATTTTATTGTTGGCAGTGGAAACAACTACCTGGTCAAGTTCATTAAAAACAGGTCTAAAGCCTCACATAAACCTTCTGTTTCTCCCATGCAGAATCTTAAATTAATCTCAAAGGATCCTGCTGAAATCTTGATAATTTATTTCTTAGCAGCTGAATAGCCATTGAGGTGGCTGGAAGCTCTGTGATGAACAGAAAATGGCTTGGGTTAAGAACTGGCTAAAAAATTACAAGTATGGGGAAACATAAACATCCAAGTCATTATTAACATCAAAGGAAACAGTGCAGAGTGCCCAGAGATAGCTGTGGAGGTTACCAGAGCCTCATGCAGGTACCAGTAACCTCTGTGGGCTTTTCTGCTTGAGGAAGGGCAAAGTGGTGGGAAGTTACCCATATTTTGAGAGCATTTTGCCTGGGAAAATGGAAAGGTTTTACTCACACAGAATCTAAACACCAAATCTGTAATTTAATCTGACATGTATCTGATTTTCATCCATAATCAAGCAGTAGAAATGCATGTGTCTTTTGCCTTTCTGTATCCATTATCCATGAGGAAACTGAGGAGAGCCAATCTCACTATGGAGATGGACTTGTAATTAAAGCATGGTGATCTCCACTGTCACTTATTCAACACAGGCTGGAGGATACAGCTCCTCTAATGCACCACTTTCCTATTTAGGGCACAAGAACAAACACAATATTTATCTTTAGCAGTGGTTGGCAGCATTGCAGCTTGTGCCTGCACTGCAGTTATCTTTAGACTTTGTCGCAGAAATGACCTACCTAATATCCCAGACATCCTTTCCTTAAGGGTAGGGTAGAACTGGATGTCTCTGAAATAAAATAATCACGCATATTATCTAATTCTGCAGGCAGCTGAAGGGAGTAAATTTGTACCTTCCAAAATGTTCTTCTCTATGTAAATTGAACTACGTTGACAGAACCACTAAAAGCTAAAATGTGATGCAGTTGTTGCTTAGCTGTGTGAAGTGACATCACGAAAATGCTTTGGAACGGCAAGTGAAATACTTAGTTAAGATTTTAGAAGAAATGCTTACTTCAAATATAATGTACTTAGAGACTTAGATAAACTTTGCTTTTTCAGTGTTAAAAAATGCTTTAAAATCTTTATTAACTTCAAAGGTTGAGGGCTACAGTTTTACAGTAACAAAGTGCTGACTGAGCCTTTCCTCAGAACGAGTTCAAAAGCAAGAGCACAACTTTCTTTGATCAGAGACATCTCCTTAATTATATTATGGTTCTAGTGAAGTCTGCATTGCCTTGATAACTGCAACTGGTTTTACCCTTCTGTTCCTCCATCATACTATACAAAATAATCACTCTCCACTTATGAGTTAATAAATTATCTCCTGCATTGCATGTCCTCTGATTTCTGATTAGAAGATCAAGGATTTCAGTATACTGCTGGAAAACCTTCTGTCCTACACATTCTAGCAGAAAGCAGGAAAGGAAAACAGCCCTTCTGAGGTGGTGTGTACCTGGGTGAACCACTTCAAATTTCTAAAACCTGCAGACTAGAGAATGTATTGTTGTTTTATTTAATAACTAAAAACTGTGCTCAAGTCTAGCAGGTCATGGCCATATTCACCAATGAAGTGTTACGTTGGCATGAGAAGGGAGAAACTGAACCCTGCTGAGAAAAAGAGAACAGAAGAGTGCTATTATGCAATTTAATGCCCTTGCTGGGACTAAATACCTGCCAAGGGGTTGCTTGCTTCTATAATCCTTAAAAACCCCATAAAATACTCCACCATTTATGATTGTGAGTTAGGTAAAAGGAGATGTTGATGAACTATTGATCTCTTCAGCAGATCACTTCCTTTCAGGTGAGACTGAACACAGTGGAAGGCTTTAGACAAACCAGACTGGGCCCAAATCCTGCCAGCTGTGCCAGAGGAGAAAGGATGTGAAGCATCACAGATCTTCACATAAATAATGGAGGTCCAAAAGTTCACGAGTGTTAGCATGTGTCTGTCTGGGATGTCACCTGTTCTGAGACAGCTGCCTGAGCTGCCCACAGGGACCTTGGCAGCACATTCCCTGCCCTGTCCTGGTACTGTGTTTGTACCTATTCTGTCTTTACACCATTTCCCACTTGTTTTCATGCCTTCTCTTCTAGATTGTATCCTTTTTATTTTCTTCAGTCTTTCTCACTAAACTTTTTTTTCTTCCTCCTGTCACTGTCAAATCTTTGTAACTTCTTGTCTTTCCAAATTGCCCCAGCTCTTTTCTTCTGAATTACACAGCTCACTCTTGTCTTCAGAGCCAAAGCTACAAAACATAGGAGTTGTTTCTTTTTTCTTTCTCAAGTATGGTGTTAAATTAACCATGGCAATTGTGCAATTACAGAAAAAAACCTTTCTTTAATTCAGGCCAGAAATTGCATATTCAAAGCATTTTACTGTCAGGCTGTACCAAAAGTCTCAGCTGTTCACGTGGGAACTGGAATTTTGGAAGCCTATATTTTAAACAAGTTTGGGAGGATTTTCACACTATGACGCTGCAGTGATATTTTCCTTCTGCCAAATTTCCGTTTCTCAGTCTCTTGCTTGAAGACATCAAAATTTTTAAATGAAATGTTCTTTTTTCTTTCTTTCTTTTTTTTTTTTCTTTTTTGAATGGTAGATCACTATTCACTTGCATCTTTCTTGAAATTGGCTCACTTGTTTAAGCTGACGCTTTCCAAAATCTTTCAGCTTGAGGCAAGCACCCAGCAGCACAGGAAATTCCTCAGAATGGTCAACACTGGCGAAGTTATAAACAACTAAAAATAGGTCTTATCATGGAAGGCCTTGAATGTGCTGACTGTTAAGAGGTACTGTCAGCTCCACATGTAAGAGACGGAACAGAAATCCTGGCTTTCTCTAGAGGTACTTTGGCAAAGACCTGCTCATCTCCTGAGGCAGTTCACATACACTGTTTCTGGGCATGTTTCCAAACAGAAAGTGGAGTAAATGCTACTCCACAAGCCAGGACAGGATTGAAAAACTGGCTCTGTAGCCCCTTTCCCTCAGAGCAATAAGCAAAAATGTTAGGGTGAGACTGTGGTTTGTATCCTCCTTACAGATCCCAGAGATTACTGTCTCCAGCTGGTCATCACCACCTCCTTTAGAGTTCATGTCTCTGTTGATTTGTCAACTGCAGTAAAAGTCCTTGATTGGATCAGAGGGTTCACTCATATCAAATATGAAGGCAAAAAAAAATCCATCAAAAACCTGGAGAGAGTTTGTTTTTTTCTGGAAGGACAATGGCAGAGTTACTAATCTGTGGTGCAGAGGCCAGTTTACTACTAGTTTGCTTTAAAGAATTTATTCTTATGGAAATGTTAATGCTACTCAGTTCATCTTCAAATGCCAATAGATCAAGCACTGGGGCGTTCTTAAGCTCAGCTCTGCTGCACGAGATCAATATGAGCCAATGGTTTTCTGATTAGCTCTATATTGATTGACCTTAATCTAAGAGTCATGTTCCACCCTAGTAACAGTAATCCCACAGGAATGCCATGGCTTCCTTGATGATAGATGACATAATAATCTTCATTACCTTCTTTTCATTGTTCATTTTGAACTGTTTCTCCATGCAAGTCATGCCTTATCCTTATTGCTTCACTTTGGATTTGGTAGCATCATTATTAAGGTTACTTAATTAATTTGTAAAACTTTTAATGAAAATACCTGTTATTATTACTTCTGTGGGATGAAAAATTTTCAGTTTTTTAATGTTCATGACCTCAGTAAATGTAGTTTCTAGAAAGAGAATGTGGTGTGTCATTGTGGACAGGGGATGACAGGATAAGAGTATACTTTCTCCTTCTAGAAGTAGGTCTCTTGGGAAAAAACTTCTCTCAAGCCAAAATCAAACCTGGTTCTGTTAGGTCTGTAAAGGTGCCAATGATTCAAGAAGACTTTTTCTTTTGCCATGGAATTTTATCAGCTGTGCTCTGCTTATGCATGAAAGATTTTCTCTGATCCCTCTTAGCTCTGTAAAACCTCACCTAAATCTGAAAGCCAGGGTGGATACTTTCCTTTCCAACCCCACTGCTGTTTGCAAGACCAGCAGAGGCTAAATGAGGCCATCATTAAAATTTTTTTGTCCCCCTCCATTTCTTTCTTAAGAGACAACTTTGAATAAACTTGTCCAAACCTACTAGCATTCAGCAGGATTTGCAGAGGTGTAACCGAGGACAGCCTGGCCTGAAGCAGTTTGTGCTCTGCAGGTGACAGCCCACGACAACACACAAAACCAACACATGACCTGAACATCTCTGTCTTCTACCGTGCCTTTTAAGTCTCACAAAAGTCTTACTGCTTCGGTACAATTGCATTGTTTTCATACAAATGGATTATATTAATTCACTGTAACAAAAAACTTTCCTGCCAGCAGAAAATTGCTATGTACCAACTTTGGTGTTTTGGCTAGTGCAGTTTTAAATTCTCCAAGCAACAGGATACCCGTTGTTGCTATTTAAAGACTATTTTATTTTAGTAGCTTCTACTAGGGAAAATTTGCATCTTCCCTATTTTTTAACTTTGCATTAGCAAAAGCTGTTCTTGTCACAGGGAGTAACGAACTAAAGAAATTTCATTCTCTGTTCTCAGCTCCAATTACTGTTAAAGCACAGGATTTTGGTGTTCCTGGGTGCTTACAGGAATCAAATGTCTTTAAGAGGTATGGAATACCTATGAAATGTGTTTGTCTGTGTTTTGTTCTCTGTAATCCATTTAGCGTATTCACTTAGAGTACACCTGGCTGAGAAACTGGCTTTTGATCCAAGACTGGCTTAGCAGCTTTTGGGACTGCCTATCAGACAGCTTGGGATGTGTTTGGAGTTACCCCAAGTGAGGCAATTATGCTGTAGGTGACTGAATTCATACCTGGGAAATAAAAACTGTTTCAGATACAGATACTATTTGAGAGCTGCAGGTTTTGATGAGAGAGGAAGATGGTGGTAATTTGTGCTTGCAGAACCAGCTGTGCTAGAGGAGGGGTTAACACCTTTGTGACTGTGGCAGCTGTGTAGCTGATTGCTGTGATTTGGGGTGTTTTTTTGTGATCAAGTAGGCTTAAATTGTGCCTGCTTAATTAAGAAGCTCTTCTAGTGGCTGCCTAAAGGGAGTCCATTTCTGCCTTGTCCTAGCTCTAACTTTCTTTTGTTGTTTAAGAACAATATACTAGATAAATCGGAACACGGAGCTGCAGGTAAGACCAAGAATGATTTTTGTCTTTTGCTATTGTGAGAGGTGATTCATATGTGTGCACATTTAATGTTTTGGGGTGAAATCCCTGGAGCTGTGACTAACTGGCAGAAAGCACTGGAATCACGTTGGTCTGGGCCTCCCCATCTCCCAGCTGGTGTCTGCCTGGGCCTCTCTCCCACTCATTTGAGGTTCGGTCCAGGGGTAGGAAAGTATGTTGGACACTGGCCCCTCCTGGGTTTTACCTGGCTGAGCAGTCCTGATGGCAACTCAGGGATGTTGCCTAAGCCCTGGCAGAGATAGCTGCTGGGGTCACCCAAGGGACTAACTGGTTTTTTTTGGGCTGTGTGTGGCTTTTGGCTTTTGCTGGCCTCGGCGTGAGGAAGTGTTGTGTGTGTGTTCTGTTGCTCCTGCTTTCTTGGTCTGTCTGCAGGGAGGCTGAGCTGGAGCTTAACCCTGGTGCTGAGGTGAATCTTATTACTGAGGTCTACATTAATCTCTCTGACAAGTCTGCTGTACACCTCAGTGTATTTCTACTGGATCCAAATGAATTCTTTTTCCTACGGACAGTAATCTGCTTTAAATATAGCAAGTACCTACACAGCACAGGAAAACACAAGCAGGAACTTATGCCAGCGTGCTTCGGCTATATATTAGTGGGATAGTTCTTCCCAAAAAAGCTAGCTCAGCAAATAGGAAAGAAATGATCTTTTGTCAATCCTGTACTGGATCTGTCTACCCTTATTATATGTGTAAGGTTGTGTAAATAATAAATCAGGAGCAAGTAAATTGTATGAAGGCAGAAAGCCAGTCAATCATTTCTAATCATCTCATTATGCTTGACAATATCTTTAGAAACTGCTTCTATTGTGATGGGGATGAAGGGAAACTTCCTAGCACAGTAGTTACCAGCTGCTGTGCTTTTAGAGGCCTAATAAGATGATACTAGGTTTGAAAGGTAAACAGCTAATTATTTTAATTAAAAAAAAAAAAATGTTTTAAGGGAACAAGTAAATCTGACAAATATGGTAGTTGGTTTGAGAGTGATTTGGGAACAAAGCATGTGGTAGCATTTGTTAGGCTTCACAGAAGCAGAAAATCAATTTGCCTCCTGCAAGGGTGGTTGTTATCTCTGGTGTGCACACTTACTGCCCATGTCAGCCCATCACTTCTGGGGCCTCTTGGTTAAAGATACTATCATCTTTAATGAAATTTAGTTCATTTCTTCAAACGATCTCAAAGTCAATTACTATTTAAAATAAACAATAGATGCAGTTCTGTTTTACATTAAAGAAGATTGATCTCATTCCACCAGTTTAAAAGGTCTACCAGCGAGCATATTTTATGGGCTGTGTAGAAAAACATGGATCAGTAAATCCAAAAGGCATATGTTCCTTTTGCTTTTCCTGTCTAATTTTCCTTCCCGAGATCTAATCTGGGCTGGTTACTGTCCTGCCTGCACTGCCTGTATGTTGGTTGATCAACTGGATGGACGTATTTGGTATGGAACTATTTATAGATTAAATTATGAAATATAAGGAAAAATTGGTCTGTGTAAAGATCTTTTCTTCCTTGGTATTGCGGGGATTATGTACTTTTGTATGAGACTGAGGTCAAATCATGTGCCGTATGAGTATAGAATTTTTAATATTAGAAGAAAAAGAAACAAATTCACAATGACAATTTAACTGAAATATTGTTTATTATTAACCTGGAAAGAGAGATAACTGTGTTTTGCCTTGCCTATTGATCTTGCAGAATATTTCACATTTTCCTATTAATCCACCATCTCTTCAAAACTATGCCTAATGAAGCTTAGAGGAATCCCATGAGGTGCATTACTGAAGAACACAATACTCTGGGTTTTTTTCAGGCTTCAGTTCGTTTTGTGTCAGGTACCAAGTTTCTGGTTTCTTTTAGGTAACACAGAACTGAAGGAGGAAATAAGGAAATGGCCCTCCTGCATATCAAACTAACTTAAAGTATGACAGACTAAATCTGTATTTAAATACTTTGATGATTGACCCTCTTTATAACCTGTGACAGCTTAATCTCACAAGCTATTTGTGCAATGACTTTACTAGTTTCTAGTTTGGCAAAATATCCTGAAGACAAATCACTTAAAATTTGCTGCATGAGCTGAGTCAGCAGCTGCCTATCTTGAAAGGCAGAGTGAACAGTTCAGCATATTTTCATCCACAGAAACAAACTTTGAAGAAACATCATGATCTTCTCAGAATTATTTATTTGTCCAACTCAATTAGCCCTTTATTTGCCTTGCTCTTTCCTCTGTCGCACCTCTCAGCATAGATGTGTTGTGGAGACAGGCACGGTGTGCTAGCTCCATGTCTGTGCTGCACTAGTATAGCTCTGTACCAGCGAGGGATGCTCCTTGACATCATTCCAATAAAAAACCAGTACTGGCAGTGAGATTCTGGAGATGGCTGATGAGTTTTCCAGGACTAATTTTGACCTGTCAGAATTTGATAACTCACTGATTGAGTAGGCAAAATGAATATTGTAGTAAACCCTTAGTTAAGCATACGTTTGTGTAAAACCTTGTGGTTCATGCATCCATTTGATTGTCAGTCACCTCTAGGAACAGTTAGTTTTAAAGTAAGGTGGCTGTTTACAGGGCTTGGTCTGTCTGCAGCTTTTGGGTACCACTTGTTTTCTCTATACCATCCCTTGTGCTGTGGGCAACATTTACTGACTGTTCTGGCTGTTAAAGCCTTGCTTTTCACACCCTTCTCTTCTAATCTGTGTTTCTGGTTTTGTTTATGCTGTGTGTTCCTCCTTGGAATCCTGCTGTGCCACCTCACCTGCTGGGCCAAGCCTGGGGCTCTGGTGGTGCTGTGTTTCGCTTGCCCCAGAAGAGTCCCGTTCTGGGCATACAGGGACACTGTGGGGAGAGCGTCACATGAGAGCACAGAGAACCAAACCCAGCAGCCCAAGGGGTGGCATGGCTGGGAGAAGGTGGGAATGGGGAAGGAGAATGAGTGTGAGTGTCCTGCTGGAGCTCAGCAGCCCTTTCGCACTTGTCTCATCTGGAGAGCCGTGTGTCCCAGGGAGGGCCGTGGTCTGCCCTCCCCTGTGGGCTGTGTAAGATGCTGTTGCTGTGGAAACTGTCTGTGTATTCCATGTGCCTGTGACATTTGTGAGGAGTGGGGTGCTCCATGACACTGCCGTGACAGCCAGGGCCGAGGAGGGCAAGGCGCTGAGCTCCTCTGAGAGCGCTTCTGGTGTAGGTTTATCCTGGCTCTCCTCTGGAGCTCTCCTTCGCACTGTGCTTTGGGTCTGTTTCTAAGTGTGCAGAACAGACACATTGTGTAGGTGACAGCAGCACTGAAATCCAAACCTCTCTGCCCTGGCCTGCGGCCCAGCCATGGGCATCCTGGGGCGAGGCACAAACCACCCGGGTATCTCACTGGGGTGGCTGTTCTTTTCAACTAAAAATCTTCCAATTTTTAAATTTTTTGTCTACAAACTTGCTGAAAAAAAAAAAGAAGTCATCCCAAAACCACACACTGAAAGCGATGCACAAGTATATGGTGAAATGGTGCTTCAGTTTAAGCTCATGAATGCTTCATCATCAGTGTATTCAGTGCACAGCTTGGCTGCCTAAGCAGCTGTCAGAAAACAAAAGTACTCTAGAGAGTAATACACTCTTCAGGCATCACTTCGGATTATGTAGATAATTTAAGCTAACCCTTCAATGCTTTAATAAGGTTCAATTTTTTACATATTATCACAACATGAGTGAACCTTTCGGAGTGATGCCAAAGGCAAGATGACTTTTATTATTAGTTTTACAGTAACAGCTGTAGTTTGTTTTGATATTGTGTCAATATGTTAGTATATCTAACTCTTTTATTCCCTGGTCATGTACACCTGTAGTGTTTCTAGTCTGAGTTTTGTTTGCAACCTTGTCTGTTTTTTTTTTTTAATATCAGAACATATAGTGTGTTGAATGAGGTTATATGAAATTGCTATTTGTACCAGGTAAAACTTTAAGACATTTTATTTGTTTGGATGTAACTGCACGACCTAAAATTTTAGGACTACTATCAAGTATAACCAGGTAAAATAAGAGATAATTATTTTCTGCCTGAATGATAACTGCTGGGATCACTAAAGAGACAACAAATTTTATTACCTTGTATTAACTCCAGCCACCTTATTGTCCTTCTATTTTCATTGTGGTTGCTGGTTTGCAAACAGGATGCCTTTTGTACTTCGTATCCTATCGTGTGAGTGTCTTGTTAGTAATCTATCTAGACTCTAGTCTTAGATTTTGTTGCCTTTTCCTAGGGCAGTCATGGACAGAATTTATCTAAAGAATATTGATGAAGCAACAAAATCTTTCCTTTTATTGAAAAAGATCATAGAGTTCTGAGTGGCCAAAACACACATGGTAGGGTTCTGTTGTGGAAATATATAAAGCCATGCTGCCATAATCAAAGCTCTCTTTGTTATTACAGGCTGATATTCTTGTCTGTACATTTAGGGGGAATCTTACTGCCTGACCTTATGTAATATGTGGGAATATTTCACAGATATCTCCAGTATCATGCCCACTAGCTAAAATGATTGCTGATCTTTAATCTTCAGTTTTTGATTTGAGACATGGTGAGTGTTGGAAGCCTGCCGCATACCTTGATAAGCTGTTATAAAGGTTAATTACACATTATTTTCTTGAAAATCTGTTTCATTTTCTGGTCTGAAATTTCCAGCTACTGTCACAATGGGGCATATTCCTGTACAAAATGTGTTCCAGTGGGAACACTTATGGGACCAGAGTTCAATTAATGCCTCTCCTCTAAGGTGAAGTCAGGAAGGAAATATGTGAAAGACTTGCAATAGGTAATGTGAATCTGACAAGGAAGGCCACAAGAAGCTGAGAGCAAGATTGGAGGTGAGGAGGGGACAGTAAGAGGCTAGGTTTGGGATGAGCCCTTTTTAGGATGTTTCTCCATTTTAATTTGATTGGCATTTCTACTGCCCATCTGCAGGTGCCTCATTGGGTGGCTACTGAGGTTCACGGCATTTTGAAATTTAAGTTTGAGCTAAGTACAAGCATTCAACTGCAAAGCGCCCTGGCAATGCAAAGGTGCCACTTGTGCCATTGCGTTTCTTGATGTGGAAGTTTTCTGACTCTTAAGGTTGTGTACTAAAATTTTCCCATGTTCCAATGGAAAACCCATTTCTTCTGCATATCATTACACAAAACTCAAAGGCCATCTAGTTCAACCCCTGTGTGTGACTGTTTTGTGGAAGCTAGCATGGAGGTGGGTGCAATTCACACCTACAAGGTTGTACAGATCGTATGCTACTTCTGAAATATCTGTTAAGAAGCCAGTGCAGGTTTCCTTCATTTCAGAGTGCAACAAAGGGTAATTGTTGTAAAGAGCACAATAGTGCAGTGTACTTCAACCTGTGATCTCTAATCTGACTGGATTGCAAGTGAGCACAGAAGCGTCAAAATATTATCTGTGAAATGTTTGCCAAAAACTGAAGTGCTGACAGGTTTAGCTGGAATCTGGCTCCTGGTGGTTGTTAGCACTTGCTGGCAACAACAGCTACAAATTGCTAGAAATTGCCAGTGAGCAGTTTTAATGCTGAAATTACAATCCTGTGAACCAAACATTTTCTGTTTAGCCCGGTGATAAGTCCTGTGGGGTTAATGTTTCCAACAAAGAATGAGGACTACAACTACTCTAGAGAAGTCAAAACAATATGATTTGACCTTGCCTCTCTTCCACTCTCCCTTTCCCCTGTCCAATTTTGAGGTTTCAACATAAGTATCCAGAATAGAAAATTATTTACTTGCTGATGCTAATTATGAATGCCTTTAGTTTCCCGTTTATTCTGGAGTTGTGTTGGTACAGGAATGGGCAGTGGCAATTTTAAATATGCTCAGGTGCTTTAAATGAGAGTTCATGCTCTTACTCTACCAACTTTTCAAACTAATAGAAAACTAGCAATGAGTGGGGGGATGGGGGGAAGAAAAGGAATATGTATAATAAGAATTGCCTTAGACACTTGTATATAACTTCAGACATTACATTTCATCTTGAGAAATAAATACGGTGTCTCTCTGGTCTGAATCTGTTTTACAGACAGTTCTACACCAGTGATTTCTAGTTGCTTAAGGGAAAAATAATTCATTATTTGTTCAGCACAGCTCTAACACACAGGATACGTTTTTGTCTGTGCACAGCTCCTTGGTACCTTAGCTGCATCATGCCTGACATTCAAGAATGCTGTGAAAATACAGAACAGGTAGCTATTTTTATGAAGTATATTTGTATACATCCACATAGTTCTTTCCCTTTGGCCTGCTGGTTACTCATCCCCTGTCATGATCCTCTTTCCCAACAACTTCTGTTTCTTTCATTTCCCCCTTCTCACAAATTCTTATTGTAGCAGCAGTGCCTCTAGCAGTATTTCTGCTGTTGTCTTGCTTCGATAACATCACAACTTCCCCGGAGCGCCGTGTTGGGATGCTGCCTCATGACCTGCTCAGTGCATCAAGGTCACTCAGGTGCCCTGCCCACGCCCTGTGCTCCTCTGGGACAGGCAGCACTGCCAGGGACTGGAAACCTGCCACTCACTCTGGTGGTGGTTCCTGACCCAAACAGATGTGCTTTCAGATCAGTACGTTCCGTACGTCTCCCACGCAGATACACCTTGCAGACATTAAGGCAGGCTCCCAAAATCCTATAGTACTCTAAGGAGGAAAGCAGATCCTATTAGTGCACTGAATGGTTTAGTAACTGGAATTGTCCTTCTCTCCAGAAGTTCTTCACAGGTCATGAGAACCATCAATAATATAAATTTGCTTCACTTAAGCACTGTTTTATCAATGATTTTAGGCCCACATGGGCTCTTTTTAAACTAGATTATGAGTTCTAATTTTTTTAGGAAAGAATTTGATTTCTGGAATGGAGACTGAAATTCTGTTACATTATGTCACCTGTTTTTTTTTCGAAGGAGTGTTAAATAGACAAAGATGTATAATGTCAAGTTTTAAGTGCGTTTACATGTGTAAAAGGTTTCTCTATTGTACTTTCACCTTTACATGCAGGAACTAGTGCTGCAGCTTGATGCAACAAGCACGGAAACAATGCCTAATATTAAAAATGCTCAAGGCCAGTTGAGATCAGCAAGGACTATCTCCAGTTGAAATGGCTTCCTGGATTTGGTCCAGGGGGCAGACAGGGGCGGGTGTTTAACTCCTAAGAAATAAAAATGCCTCAGTTTCCCTGATGTAATTCCATCCCCTCTCCTCACCTTTGTCAAGCCTTGCCATCTGCAAGGGTGGGATGTGGCCTTGTAACGATAGCAGCACGATCCTTGCAGTCCTTAGCTCTCATGGACAGACGGAGATTTTAAAAATTGCTGAGGGGTTTTGGTTGCAGATCTTCCACTGGAAGCCAGTTATTCAGAACTGCAGATACTGTTAGGAAGTTGACAAAATCATTTGGCCGCACTGATGATTAATTTATAAAGGGCTTAAAGGCATTAAACCAGTGACCTGGTAAAAATCACTGGTGTCAGATAAAGGGATGCCTGCATTAACAGAGCTGAGGCCTTTTAACAGCTTTTAGAGGAAAAGTGTGTGTTAAAAGCATGCTAAAAATGTGTTCAGAGAACACGGCAGCCAAAGTAATTTGCAGAGAAATAGTGTGATATTTTTGCATACAGATTTTGATTGTTGCAAATACTAATCTAGGCCTACAGCAGCGATGAGAGATGAAAGGTAGAGAAAAATAAATTCCCAGCCTCTGTTTTTATAGAAAGACTGTTCATTTTTCTTTATTATTAAACGCTTGGTAAGAGGAAACTCATCTCTTTCAGTTTTGGATCCTTGCATCCACCTGGACTCTCCTTTAAGTTATTCCCAGGAAAAGCGGTCTGTCTGAGAAATGTGCCTTTTAGTAAAGGGGTCTCATTCTGTAATTTATGCACATTCCCTAAAACCATTTGGTGTTCTGATGCTGGTGGTTGTCTCATGGCTCACATCTGTTAATGACATTTATGTAAAGAATTTATATAAACTCTTCACAACTCTGTCTAGATACTAATGTAAAAACTTAAATCCTCTTGATTTTTAAGTAGGCTTTTGTATGTTAAATTCTGCAATTCCAAACACATTTTGGAAGGGAAACTGTTTTTTTGAGAGCGTAACCTAATCTCTTTTGCTAAACAGTTGAAGAAACTAATATTTTTTGAAACATCTGCCTCAATACATCAGCATGATTTCTCAAATACTTTAGCAAACAGTATTCCAAACTGGCTTTTTTGGGAAGGAAGGTAGTCAGCTTGCATTTATTTACAGATTGACTGTGTCATGGACGGTGTTGCACAGGGTCTGTCAGGGTTATTTGCTCACAGGGGCACTGTATCATTGACACACTGCTGCCTCACATGTTGAGGTTAATATTATCAAGCTTTGCAGACCTGTGCATCTCTGAGAGAACCACCCCCAGTTCCTCAGCACTGCCTATTCAGAAGATATTGCATGGGAATTCTGCTCCTCTCCAATGGTCATATTTTGTAACTTTCTGTCTTTTAAGATTGTGACTGTCATAACAGTACTTCTTCCTTTGCATTTAAAATAGCCTGGGATAATGTAAGTTTTAAGCAGTAATTGCTACTATATTAGATATCTTGTCTGCTCCAAGGAAAGATCACGCCAATTAGATTTTAATGATTATATGTAAAATTAAAGCCACTAGTCTCCATATAGAAAATGCCTACTGAGATAATCAGTTATTGCAAGCAGGGAAGAAACAGCAATTCATATTTGTGGTGGTTAAATGACCACATTGTTTGCCTGAACCTGAGTCCAATTTCTACTATTCAACAATGCTGTAACAGAATAACAAGTCTTGGGCAACCCCCGCAATAAAAAGAGGCAATTATTGCAGTGCTGCAGTTAATGAATGACCTTGCTGATAGAAACAATCATTACAATTAAACAGCGAGGTTGTTCTTCTGTTCGTTTTTTTAAACCCTTCCTTCTTCAAAAGAAAAGCGTCTTTGGTTTTAGGGAGGAAATAATAATCAGATTGCAACTGAATTGTAAATGAAACAGTGCATTTCCTTTACTTTTAAACATCACTGCTGGTTTGTGTTTATTAGCAGACAATATACATTTGCTGCTGTTCTCTAAAGGATTTTTAGCCAGTACTTAGCCAGCAAATCTAGAGTTCATTTTCTAACGCAATCTGTCCTGGGGCACTGCCACTGAAGATACATATCCAGGAGTTATTTTTCAATTGTGGTATAGGCTTAGTCAGTTCTCTTCTCTGCCCTGCCTTCTTAGTTCCCATTTTTTGAGCAGTCAGTTTGGTGACAAGGGTGAAGAACTCTTTTGAGCTAAAAACAGCCACTTACTTCCTTGCTAGGAGAAAGCTTGTGTCAGTCCAAAAGGTTCTACAATGAAAGGACTCTTTTGCTTAAATATGCCTGTATTGCAGTAGATAATTTTGCATTATCTTCCTGCGGATGGGGAATGGAGTCATTATGTCCAGTGACATTACCTAGATTGAAACGCAAGATAGATTTAGCTCCGTTTTTATTTGTTCTCCTAATTGAACCATCCAATCCCCAAAACACTGTGGAAGTGAGAAACAGCACTCCAAGGAAATATTAATAGTGTGGAGTATAGAAAAATAATTACAGAATTATTTCAAATGTCAGTATTGCAGTGTTATGTTTAGTTCACCGGATCCAAGTGAAATAGAAGAGTAGCAGAATTAGGAGCTTTTGAGGAAAACATCTGTTTTTCATTGTGCTTGAATGAACCTGCCTTTTCCAAACTTTTCATTATGTACTGTGCTCATAATGTGAGGGGTTTTTTGAAATGTAAATGGATAAAATGTAAAAGTTTCTATTGAATGGGGATACTGTATTGGGCACAGATAAGAGGGTTTCTGAGACAGTTTTTGCCCATGAAACATTGAAACTGACTTTCTATCCTCATTCAAAATTAGTTTTGCTGTTGAGGCTGAGCAATGTAAAAGTGTAACCAGATGCATTAATTTATGAAAAGAGGAAAAATATTTTACAATTTTACTTCTATTATGAAGGTAAGAGTGGTGACTTTTAAATACATGAATCCATAAAATCCCCACTGGAGAAGTTCTCTCCTATAGTATCCTGGTAAAAAAATTGTCCTGCTTAGTATGGGCCAGGCACCCTTATGAGACAATAACCTGACCTCTTGTGTGTTGTCTCTACATGAGGTTTTGTATATTTTCTTTCAGGGAACATTGCAATCAGGGTTTGGGTTACAGCTTACCATGGTAATCCCTCAGAGGAACCTACTGTCACGAGGATATGTGGTTTAAGGTTTTTTAAGAAAACGGAATATTTTGAAATGTTTGTTTTGTGCTGAGCAAGCACTATTCTAGGCTAAGTTTTAGAGGGGAAAAATTTTCATGCTATGTTTGCTGTGCACCATTTCTAAACTTAGCAATTACTGAAACAGCACTTGGTTGCAATCTCTTCCTCTTTTTTTTTTTTTCTTTCTCTCTTTTTTAAAAGCATATTGAGGCTTTGGAGAGCTGAATGTTTTTTGAAAAATTCTTTCAATTTATGACAGCCACCTGCTCTTTCGGTCGTAGATTAATAACACCTGACCAAGCATGAAAACACGCTGAGTCCATCTGCTTCTCCCATGCAGGGGGCATTGCAGTGTTGTCTTATTAACTCCCCAGCACAGCATCCCGTTCAGAGCCGTGTTATCAGTCCTGTGCAACCAGCTCATTTGAGAGAACGTGGGATCTGTTCACACAGCACCCTGGAAACAACCTTTTTATCTGGACTTCTTTTGCCATAGAGTGTGCCAAGTCCTCTGTGTGTCCATTATTTGAGAAGAGCTTTATTGTTAGTTAATATTCCCTGGAGAGTCTTATTGAGCCTCTTTCAATGAACTGCAGGGATGCTGCCTGTGTTTGTTGGACCATGTCTCGTAGGACTGCCTGTGGGTTATATGTTCTTGCTTAGTTCCTAAAAGTGCTAAAATATGTTTTTAATTTCAAGCACAAAAATGGTCCTAGTGAAATAAGTACTAGGATGGAACGAAAATGATCACTAAATTAAACTTTTATTGTTATTTCAAAATAAATTAAAAAAAAAAAAAGAAAAAAATTCCACTGAGATACCTGTAACTGGCAAAATGTATGAACAAGTGATGGCTTACATCTGTACAGAAGATCTTTCTTGAAATAGTAATGATAATTAGTACCTTCAGGTGCCATCAGCCTGTACTGTAGTTATATAATACCCAGCTGTATAATTAAGTGATCTTATTTTCAGCTTGATCCTTTCTGTTTCCATAATTATCTGTTAGAATCTCACACTTGTGCAGCCTGACACTTGTGTTAGCAGTGCAGTTAACCCTGGCTTAAGCTGTGCAGAACAGCTTTCAGCGTTAGTTCAAAAGTTTAAACTCCTTGGGCCAAAGGCCCCTTCCAAAGTGCCTTGTTCCAGAGCAGACCTTGGCTGGGCTCTTGTGTGCTCTGACAATGCTGATGACTGACTGGAGCTCTGTGTTCCATAAAACTTTTCCAAATCTGGGTAGAAAACAAGGAAACAGATGAATTAGTTTGTAGGAGCTCTTATAAATAATGAAAGATATAAGTCAAAGTCATATTCTAGGGCTGTTAAAGCTGAACCATGATGTTGAAAGAAGACACCAATTTGAAAGGAAGTAAATACCTGCCCATTTTTAGAAGACTGTAACCCCCGTCATGCCCTGTTTTTTTAACTCATGTCTGTACTGAAATACTTTTTTGATGAAGAGAAATATATAACTTCTTTTAAATGAAACCAGAAATTACAGTAGTTTAGTGGGGGTTAGAAGGACATATGCTGATGTTTCCTTATCTATCCAATGTAGTTTGTAGGTACTAGAGGGACTCTGAAGGGATTTATCTTTCTCACTGTGCACTTCTGCTTTTCACATTGCTGCTCTTCGGAACTTTTAATGCTCAATCTTGTGAACAAATGAACATCTGGACACAAGCACTGTATGTGGTTGTATCTCATGCTGATTACCTATGTCCGAAGATTTTGCTGCTGTTCTTTAAATGCTAGGAAAGGAGGAAAAATTACTTTTTGGGAGAAAACAATATATTTTGCTTGACCAAAAACAATCACATGGTTTTAAAAAAAAAATTAATTCATTTGTGGAAGCAAAATTTGAAAGCATGCATATTCTTCTGTGCTGGACCTTCTGTTTTGTGTCACTTCTGATCAGAAAAATTCTTGTACTGGTTTTGTTTGGGATAGAGTTCAAATTACTAATATTATGATAGTAGCCTAACTGAAGTGCCTATAGAACAGGAGAAGTTAGTAAAGAAAAGTTGGTGGCATATTCCTTTGTCTACCCTTATTTAGATTTTCTGCACAGCTGCTTTTATAGCCAGTGGAGAAAAGAGAACATTCACTTACAGGGAACTTCACTGGGGAAAAAGAAGGTGAAAGGAAAATGCAATTACAAGGAATATGAGTCTAAGACCATATTTAGACAAGTGCTATTGTTCAATATAGAATGGAATAGAAAAAAATAATTTTCTCCTCACTTTCACCACATCTTAAGCAAGCCTTTTGTACTGAGCATTTGCAAAATTAAATTCTTTTGACAATGGATTTCATTTAAGTATAAAAAATTAAACCAGTTTCTTGTAAGGTTTGTATTATGCAGCGTCACCTCTGCTAGACACAACTGTTCTTTTTCTCTCCTAACTCCCACTTCTCTTCTCTTTTTCCTTTCACTTAATGGACTACTCCTTCTTCATCTTAAACAGGTGACAGCTGTATCTGACAGCAAAACACCTTCTTAGCAGTCCATGAGTTCACGTAGGTTTTGGGTTTGCTTTCAAACTCCTTATGTTTGAATTGCTGGGTTTAGTAAAACTGTAAATGGGAATTAGATATAGCTTTGAGTAACCTTTAGCTGCCTTGCAACACTTAAAGATTATTTTATCCCCTGCACAAGCTAAAATATTCTCACTTGAAATAATTATCACTATTTGGCAGATCACAAGGAAAGCTGCTTGTTCAGTCTTGAACTGCTCTAATTCTCTGTCTGTGGGGAGCTATTTGCCACACCTTCTTCAAGGTGGGAATGAGGTTTACAGGCTCCATCTTCCTTGTTATCTCCACAAACATACACTGAATGGCCAGCTTTTATTGTCGTGATCAAATACCACAAACATTTTTTTTTATATGCTGGTAGGATGCAGATACTCTTATAATTCAGTTCAGGGAGTCTTTGGATTTGGCTTTGTTTTGGAGTATATTCTGTAAATTCGGTTTGCTAGCTATATAAATCATCTATTATGCCCCTTTTAAATTTATTGGTTACTAAAATCAAGGCTTTTAATTAGAAAACTATACTTGAGAAAGCAGTTATGCCAAGGAACCTATGAAAATGTCAAGTCTGCTCTGCTTGGGGGCTTGTATTTCATAAACAGGCTCTAGAGTGTTGACATTTCAGTCTAGGATCTCACTGGCTGCCCTTGGGTGAGGCTGCCGGCTCTTGGCACATCCCCCAAACACATCGTCTGTCAGACCCATCAGACTTCAGTTCCTGGTTGATCTCCTTGGCCCACGTTATCAGTGCAAACTCACCACAGATCTTTAGCCTCTGGTCCATTGCTGCTCTACAGTGTTTTTGCTATATATGGGAGCCTGTTTTGCAGCTAGGTGAAGAGCTTGTATTGTTTTACTTTAAATGAATGCTTTTCCAGTTTCATTCCTTGTGCTTTCTCTTTGCTGACCTGCAGTCAGTTGTGGCTGTAGTACAGTTCCCTGTAGCTTCCCATGGCAAGGTTTTTCTACATAGAAAGAAGCTCTCTGTTTTGTTTTGCAGCCATCTGTGGAAAAATATCTCACTGATAGGATACGTATAGTCTGGGATTTGTTTTCCTCTCACTACCTGTGGCCTTTTCAAGAATGTTCTTGTTTGTGTAAGCAGAACTTAAACATCAATTTTGGCACTAGTTACCTGTCGTGCTCCTGCATGCAATGTGTTAAGTGACACAAAACCAGATGTGCATAATAATAAGGGGATTTATCACCTAGAGTTTGATGTAAAGAATGCTTTAATTATTTTAGTTCGTGTAGAATTACTGTAAGAATTAAATGTTTGAAAGAATGAAAGACATATGCTTACTTTAGAAAGTATATGGTAGTGAATTACTACTTGAATCGAGTATTATTTAATCTCTGCCTCAGGGTCAGAATCTGGTATTCCTAATAACACTGATTATGAGCTGCCTTTAGGGAAGCTGTAGAATGAGGTACTATTCACTGTAAGGAAGAATTGTAAAACATTTCCCCAGGATAGTAAATGTAAGCAAGAATTGCACAGGTATTAATCTGACATGCAGTTACATTGTTTTAGGGAAATCTGTCCATCTTGCAGTTTCTAGATGGAGGAAAAATCCAGCAAAGCACTCAGACTGTCTGCCATTTTCTGAACGATTGCCAATAATTATGTCCCTCTTTTGAAATGATCTACAAGTAATTCAAACTGATGAGAATGCGAGATGTGCCAAATGATTTGGCAAAATATCAGGTACCTCTGAACATGGTGGCTCCTGCTGAACTGCTATATAAAATGACACAATGTGGTGTGACTGACACTGCATAACATTAAGCAGCACGTAGAAAATTGGAAAATGCAGTGTTTTCAAGGCCAAGGTACTGAGGAAAAATGCATTTTTGATGGATGGCTACTTAAAAAAAATCTTGCTGTTTGTGAAATGTCGTTTTGGCCTTTTGCTGTATTGGAGGACAGAGAATGGATTTTATGTCTGGATATTAGCCTTGGCTCTGATCAGCTAAAAGATGCTGTTGAAAATATGGGGAAAGATGATAAATTATTGGGTAAACAGTTGGATCTATGTAAGGTCTATTTGCTTAATAAGGAGGGAGAAGGAAGTGAAATTTCTCTTAATAGACTAAATCAAAATCTTGAAGAAAATCATCATAACATCAGCTCTTATCCAAGACTGGGATTCTCTCTTGGATTCAGAGTTTTAGCTGAAATTTAAAGAATAATCTTCAAGCAGTGAGATTTAAATATTCTCTATTATTTGTTAGTACTTGCCCCATGCACTGATCTCCCTGCCATGAACCCAGCTGTTCTCAGAGCAAGGGGACACAGGGTGTCAGTCTGGGCTACAGAGAGATGGATGTGCTGCCTCAGAAGTGAAGAGCATTTACCAGTTATTCACCTGTAAAAAGAGGCTGATGCAGATGATTTACCAGCTTGCCAAAATGTCCTAAGAAATGCTTAATTGTCTCTGTAAAATGTCTCTGAACATTTTTAATGGTTTCATTCTTGTTGTGGTTAGAGTAAAAAAATGGGCAAGTAGAGCTGCATAGCTAACAGGATCTTACAGACTTGGGTTCAGATTAAGGCCCTGTGGAAGTGGATGGAAATTTTGGACCAAAAGCTTGTGAAGGCAGCTTAAAATTTTAAGATTAACAGCCTTGTCATACAAGGAACTAAATTGATTGAGTGTAGTATTCATATACCACAGCTAATTTAATTTGTGTTTCTAATAACTTTGATTTTTCAGTAGTGCAAAGAAATACATTTTTTGGTGTGGTGGAGATTTTTCATAATTTTTGGTTTTGTTGGAGCAAAACATTGAGCAAGTGTTTCAGGAGAAATTCAGGGAGCATTAGTTCAGAAACAGTCCCAAGTGTCTTTTCTACACTTGTTTAGGGCTATAGTGATTTACATGCCAGTGATATTTCACTTCTGTGCTGTTTCAGCTGCCCTTCTTGAGAAGCAAGACTGGAGCCAAGCCTCTCTCCAGTGCTCACCTGGCTCTTTCAGTACTTTCATAGGGATCCTGCTGAATTTTGTGTGTTACAACTTGAGGTCTGAATACGGCACCAAATGAAAGGGAAATTGTACCTTGTTCGTATTCCCTAGGAAGGAAGAATAGTCTACATTTCATCTTAGCTCACTGAGATTAGACTATCGCACAGAGATTCCTGAGGGGAATGGGAGCAGTTGAAAGAGTATAAATGAGAAGGGAAGGGATACTGTCATCTACATCAAAAAAAATGCCCTACATTGGCAGTGAGAACAGAAGTGAACTACGTGATAGCAGTTCACCAGTATTATCTGCCCTTATTTCTCCGATTGGATACCTGAGCTAGAAGCTCTGTGATGACTGTAGAGCTGTCTGAACTGTGTCCTACACGTGAGAACACTCTGGGGGTTAGATAAAGGCAGTTCATTTTGTAAAGAAAAAGCCGAATGCACAAGCAAAGCAAAATAAGGAATTCATTCTCTGGTTCTTGTGGAAAGGCAGATATTTAGCCATTTTCAGTGAGGATGAACTTTACCATATGTAATGATTGCTTGGGAATCTGAAGACTGTAATTCCAAACATCTCCCTCTTCTTTCTTTCCGCCACCTTCATATGCTGAGTTTGATGCCATATGGTACGGAACATCACTGAGCAGCTGTCCTGGCTGTGCCCCCTCCCAGCTTTTCCTGCACCCCCAGGCTCCTTGCTTGCAGGGCAGCATGACAAATGGAGAAGGCCCTGATGCTGTGCAAGCACAGACCAGCAACAGCTAAAATGTTCCTGTCATCTTCAGCACTCTTCTGGTCACCTATCCAAACCGTAGCCACGATGGTACAATGACATCATTATGATTTGCTGTACTTTTTATATAACAGCAAGCATTTCCAGTGGCCTTGCCACTGTCTTCCATGACTACCATGACCTCATAGGACAACAGCTCTGGTAGTAACACTTTTGTTTGTGTAAACTTAAAACTTTTACACTGCTTTACAAAAAGCTGGTGCTGTCAAAGATGTAAGATCAAAGTGGTACTGAACCTTCTTTTTGAATATTTTGTGAGTTGTTTTGATGCACAGCAGCATACGTGTACAGGAGAATATGAGGCCAAATAAACATGAAAAAGAAGTCATATGTCTTATGAGCAGTCTTCAGAAACAGAATCCTAATATTTGATGAAAGCTAATCTCTATTACTGTGAGGTTTTACATGTTTGCTTTCCACTGTGACTTCCCCGTTATTCAACACTGTTTTTATCCACAATTTTGTTTTAAACTTGCAGGCTTCCACAGCCTTTCCCATCTTTCATCATTGGCCCAAGTTTAGCCAAGAAGTTGCTCATATTTCTGCAGTTTTACTAGCAGGTCATTTTAAATTAATTATGATTCCCCATTTCTTAACCATGCTTTCCTCTTACTGGTTCCAAGACTATGTTTCTGTGTAGACATTATAACTTTTAGAACTGTAAATTTAGATAGTATTTTTTTTCCTGTGTCTGTTTTTCGTGCAATTTGTATCCCTCTAAACCAATGTTTGTTACTGTGTTTGTAGACTCTCCTCAGGTGTATGTAAATTACATACAGGTGGAATATGATATTAAAGCTGACTCTGCATATATTGAAGTCAATGGGGATAACTCTTAGGTGCAGAATTATTCATCTCCACTTAATTTTTTGCAAGATTGAAACCTAAGACTGCAGCAATTATTTTAAGCTTTTTAAATTTTTTTTTGTGTCAGTTAGTGTTGAATGGGCTGAAGTTATTTATTTTTAAAGGTGAATAAGTAGCTAGCTTATACTGGCTGGAATAGAGATTGTAAGGGATAATTTTGCAAGCCAAATGACGTGAATGGACTCAGATTTTTAGAATTTTTTAAGAGAAATTGAGAACTTCATTGATAATTTTTTATTTTTCTTCCAGCTTATGTTTTTTAATGTGGCTGCAGTGCAGTTTTCTGTCTGATTGTAAAGAGACAACCATGTTTGGAAGCTGCTTGCCAGACTCCAGCAGGGAACTTGCTCATCAGGTTTTTTGTCCAGTCAGCATGGTTTCAAGTGTCATGACTGTCAGCTCAGTCTCATTTCTAAGAAGTACAAAGTACTACAAAGCCTTTTATTTTCTGACACGAGCAAATGGAAAAGTTCAGTTTAGTCTGTAACCCAAAGCTTTATGAAGTCATTAAGTGGCAAGGCAGCAGCTCTGAGCTGCACAGTTCTGGATGGGGCATGCAGGGCAGTGCTGTTACCTCAGACACCCTGCTTTGAGTACTTACCTGCCTGCAGGGCTGTGGGTGAGAGCTGCCACCACTGTCACGGTGTCTCTGTTGATGCTGGTCTGCTCTGTCTTGAAGGTAGAGATGGAATAAAAATTGTCTCATATCAATATTGCTGTGGGGCAGTGCCATTAACATGGAAACTCCTGGTTTAGCTTTACCATTGACCCTTCCTACTGATCCATTCAGCAACCCAGTGATGAAATGTACAGGCTCTGTGCACCCCAGCAGGGCACTTGTGGGAGCTGGAAATACAAGTGCAGATGAAGTATGAAATGCCCAAAGCATGATTGTTAGCTTACAAAAATTAAACCATAATCTATGGTAATCATAGGTGTTGTCCTAGGTTACAACA
>VWZT01018079.1:0-34449 GCA_013397055.1 Pachycephala philippinensis | reverse complement strand
CCCAGACCCACTACTACCCCAACAAAGCCCCCACTGTTAGAGTATACCATGTAGATTCTGAATATATGTAGATGTTGAGACACAGCTGGTTGAGTTTAATAAACATTAGTATGATCCTCCTCATGCAGAGGAATCATGAATTTCCTTTCTGTGTTTGGATAAAATTTGTACCCATTGGTACTTCTATAGCTGTTCTCATTTAGTATTGTTAATTACTTACTTTTAGGCAAGAAGTTGGTGGTAAGAGAGGAAATCTCCAAATTACTGCCTGTGAAAGACCAATCATTTTCACATGCATGCAATTAGAAATGTTTTTATGTAACATTTTAACCCTCCCAATATTTGAATTAATCTCAGTAATAGGCTATAGTTGCTGTCGTGTCTTATTGGTAGGAGTGTATTTCAGGGAAACACTTGGTTGTATGCTTTTATTTAAAAATACAAGGGGGATGGTAACATCACAAGTAATGTGTTAAGGACCTGGCAGGTCTCTTTGGCTTTTAGGGAGTATGGAAAGCAATTAAAAGGAATAAGAGGTGCTAGGAAGGAGTGGAGTTATTTCTTTATGCTACTCGCCACCACAAGGATGTTGCAGGCATTTTATTCTTTTCAAATAATGTTGATTGGATGTTATCTGATTATGGGATTAGAGAAGCAAAAGACTGAATGCTAGAATAAAGTGCTAAAGACTCCTAAGTCACAAGGACTCGACGCTATTCATTCATTTAGTGGTTCTAAAGGATGAAGTGGCTGATCTGCTAAGAAGAATGCATCTCGTTAGGATGAGATGCAGTGCCAGAGGACCGGAAGCTGTCAAGTGTTGTACATAGTGTACTTTTAAACTGAACACAAGGAGCAGAGCTGGAATTTGCAGACCAAGGACTCTTATTTTAATGCCACTTAAGTAGATTTGAATTCTGCATGGATAGTCAAGTAGTTCTGTGAGCACAAGATACAACAGCTTTCTATGCAGTTGTATCTTAGAGGTAATGAAAAATACCAGCTGCAGCTGGGGTGCTTGTAATGTGTCTCTTGCTTATGTGTTTGTTCCCTAATAACACAGGCATAGGCTGCAGTCTGTACTTCAGTTTGGTTGGTTTGTGGGTTGGTCTTCTGTATGTATCTGCCCAGTACTTGGATTTCTGAAATCTCTGAATTCTTATTAAACTGTAAATGACTTTCCAGTTTTCCTTTTTGATAAACTTTGAAATCAGTAGTGGATTTGAAAGTTAGAAAAGGCCAGGCCTAACCTAAGCAGACGTGTTAAATTGCATTAATCTCTTCTATGTTTAGCAGTCTAAACAATGACTAAGTTGCTTCTGTTGTTAGTAGACAAGAGCAGGACGGAGCCACATATTGATACACTCCTACACCCTGTGTAGTTCATCCCACCTTAAACTTGCAGTATATGGCCTTTAGCAGGAAATTGTGCCCCAGGCAATTTTGGTGAGGCTCTACAAGTCGTCATTTTTAATGCCATTGTGGGGATGATGACCAGTGATGCAGAGGTGGAGCCAAAAGTTCAAGTAGTCCAGTAGTACACTATACTGCTTTCAGTGGCAAAGCTGTGATTTACCTTGTAATTTACACTCAGGTGACAACAGCAGTTTCCTAAGCGCTGACATTTGTTGCTGCAATTAGCTGTGTGGTCTTGTTCCCTCACTTCCCCTCCTGTTGTATTAGCACAGTGATTTGTGCCATCATGCAGTGACTTGAATCATAAAATTGATCCTGACTTCAAGAGGAGTCTGTGGCAAGCAGCAATTTCTAACCCAAGCTGCTTCCTCAGTCTGGTCTAGTGGGTGACTCCACCAGGGGATAGGATCATGACCCAAGGACAAGAACAAGCAGCAGGAGGGTCCTCTCTCTCTGAACTGGCATTTTACCAGAATAGATGCTCATCAGATTATGCCTCTAAAATCTGTGACTCATCTTGCCCTCAAGTAAGCATCCCAAGTAAAATACTGCATACATTCTGTAAAATCAGAGAAAGTTGTGAGAAACTTGAGGGCAGTCTTCTGAAGCTGTCTGTATTAGCATGATGATGGTAGATGACGTTGTTTATAGCTACAAAATAATTCATGCTGGAAGGGGTAACTTGAACTACTTGAAGATAATTCTATATTAGAAGCAAATGTTCTGCAAAAATACCTGTATCGTTATAGATACCCAGGTGAAAGTTTCTTTGCAGAGAAGAAATATATACTGTATAAGAAACAGCTCTAAAATGTATTGAAATGGTGCTCTGCAGTAGCATTAAATGGAAGTTCTTTATCTGGGCATCTCTGCTCAGATGAACTGTCCATCTGGTTTAATGAATTCGTTTATACTTTATCAGTCACTGCATATATATACATATATCCTTTATGTGTTTTAAATATTATTGATAAGTAACAAGTTCTTGAAAACTAAGTAAAGTATTTTCAGTAACTTTACACGAAATAAAGTCGCTGTATTTCTTGCTTTCAGTTCGATTCCTTCAGGTGACCTGTAAATTTTCAATAATGGCAATACATTCATTCTGCCATTTGGAGGAGCCTGTGCCACAGAATAATGATCTGAAGAAAGCTCACTTATTTGCAAGGAAGAGTCTTCATTTGGGAATTAGCACCGATGCAACTCAGAGGTGCTTTTTCAAGTCCAGGTAAGTTTTCTTAAATTATACTCACTTGAGTTTGTTATGCTGGCATTTCTTTTAAATTAGTATATATGCTGTGTCCTGTCAGAGCCTTTGTGTTGGTCATTTGACGTATGAAGTACGTTGAAATTAAAAGGCACATGTAGGAGCACACATACTTACGAGATGAGTGGAGAGAAATTGTCTGGAAAATAATTCTAGCACCATTTATTATCTCTGGAGTAGCTATTGGTGGAGGTAATGATCTTAATGACACAATTCCCTTTTGCTGCATGCTTTTTCAGAATTTTTGTATGTGTTTATTATACAAATTCAATATTTTGCTAAGCCAGAGTTGTTGTTTTGGATCAAAATGTTAGTTATTAAATCTCAAGTAATTCAGAGGAAATGAAAAGGAAGTTGCAGTCAGGTTTTCACAACTTGGAAGATTTTACAGTTAAAAAAATCAGCTTTGGAATTTTCTGCTGGTCTTATTTTATTTTTTCTTAAATGTGTCTTTAAATCTTGCCATTTTAACACTGGATCAGGGTTTAATTTCAGATGAATGGTTTCTGTACGTACTGTTTATTTTTTTCAAGACATCCAATTATTTTTATAACTTATTAATGACTTCATAGCACAAATTAGTTTCTAGTCATGTTCTATATGGAAATTGTGTGCAATGTGCATTCAATAAGAAGTATTAGAAGTAGATTAATAAAATAATTGTGAACATTTAAACAGGTACTTGAATTTCTTGTGTTCTCATTGCAAACTGGGGGGATTATCCAACTAGCAGTGGGTTTGGTGTTTCAACCAGCAGCCAAATAAATGATCATTTGTAAGAAAACCCCAAACAGACAAATGCTTCTTATCAGGCAGAGTACAGTTTGTCAGCCTTTTCAGTGGTACACAAATCAAGACTCTTTTAATGATACCTGTATACTTTGTTAGACAAATTACTGGCTAAATTACTGGATTGCTTCCATCTTTTTAGATGCATATATGGTCTGAGAAGCCTTAACAATGTAATTTGTCTTGCTAAAAATCCTACACAATTAAATGTACTTGATTTCTCAAATATATTACTATGGTGTCTTTTGGGTCTGGAGACAGAGGCTCCAGTTCTGCATGTTTTCATGCACATGTTTGACTTCTTATCAGTGCCTTTCTGGTAGAGTACTGATGCCAAGATCTTTGGTGACATAGAAAGGGTATCACTTTTTTTAAGTGTAAGCCTTTAGTTTAGTCCCTCATACCTGTAGGAAACATGAAGATACTGTTTTAAATAAATGCTTTATAAATGTAATGGATAATTAGAAATCAGAAACTAGTTAAGAAAAGCTTTTGGACTTTTAGTGTACTCCAAACAGGAACAGCAGTAGTGAAAAGAAGGCTGTTGCTTCAGTGAACTTGTAAAAATTGAAATGCGCGTCAATAAAACATCACAAAACAGAATTCATTCTGGAGATAGTGCTTATACTTTCTGGTCCTATTTTGCAGTATGAATGCTATGAGTAGTGTTCACCAGATACAGTTTTAAAATATTTTTTTTTAAATGCTACAGAATTATAAAAACTGAGGGTTTTGGTGTATCCAAATTTATTTTTAATATAGTTGAAGAATATTTACGCTTATTAGGTTTTCCTGTTGGTGAGAATCTATTCTGGCTGCATATGAAGTCAAACTTTAATGGAACACAGTTCCGTTGAACCCAAAGTAGGACAAGAGTAAAACAGAAACCAAGTTCAGTACTATTCATGATAATGCTTATGGTGTCTATAACAGGGATATTGAGAGCAGCAAGTGTTTTTTTGGTTTTTTTTTCCAGACTCTTTCAGCAGAATTGTTATTTTCCTAGCACAACCTCTGGTACAAGGATAAAATTGGGTTTTTGTCAAAGAACAGAGTCCTGTATTTGAAGAGTAAGAAGGTAAGGTGTTTGAGATGATATCATTCCAGCAAGCAATTAACAGTCGTTTCAGTTACTTGTTACTTTGCACACAAATAAACAAATTACTTGTTTCATCATGCATCAAGAAGTCTCAAACATTTTATATCAGTTCCTTTTTGCTGGTTGGGTTTTTTTTTCCCCTTGTTATCTCATGGGTGGAATTTCTGAAAGCATTCAGCTCTGCTTTCTAAATGTGTTTTCTGTGAAATCAATGAGCTGACCTGAGTGGGAATAAAGGTTGGTTTATCTTTGGTGAGACAAACTTAAGTTGTCAATAACTGATGTTGAAATCCCATCCTTGAAATGCTAGGTCCTTGACATTCAGTGGGATGAGAATCTTAGAACTGACTGCTGGGGACTCCCAAGCTACAGATGAGGTAAATAACTTCTTTGGAGGAGGAAATTAAAGGTTTCTTCTTTTTAAAATTATGATAATTAAGTAGCAAAGTGTGCAACTTAAACTATAAATATTTTCCACTTAACATTTAATTTAAAATAGACATGTCTATATTTGTGAGAGGATTTGTTAGTTGCAGTTTGAGCCTTATATAATTATCTAACATTTCAGCAGTACTGTTTCTAAAGAGGACTTCTATACTGACACAGAACATGAATGTCTGATTCTAGTCCCATTTTCCAACATGTACCTGCGTGTAGCTGGTCCAACTATTGAGGTTTCCATTTTGCAAAGGCAGAGATGTCTTTTGGTATTGAATGTATAATTTAGAAGTAACAGCTTCCATACTAGAGTAAGTGATAGGGGCTCTGTTCAGATCATGGGATTAACTTGGTGTTTCCTGCTTCAGCTGGTTCCTACTTTCTCGGAGGACAGGGTAACTCAGTTTGTGTTGTGACAGCTCAGTATAGTTTGTAACGGAGAGCCTTAAAGTCACAGAACTGGTGCTGCTGTACTTTGTTTCTGCTCTTGGAAAGTACAGTGTTGTAGCAGGTACTGCTCCCTCAGTACTGGAGGCAGGAAGCTTGGAGAGGAACGGTGTGCAATGGCAGCAGGAACTGTTATGGCCATCTCCAGTAACTTGTCCTAGTTTATCATCCAGCATCCTCTTTTGCTCTGCTTTTTTGGGGGAGTGGGGAGGAAAAAGTGGAAAATGGTACTGCAATTGTTAGAAAAAAGCAATAAATTTTCCTTGTTAAAAACCACAAAATCACTGTTCTGTTGTAGCATTTCAAAGAGAAAACATTACAGATTTGTGTATTTGTTTTTAAGCATTACCCAAGGTGAACTATAGACTTACTTCTGTGCCACCTTCAAAACCAGAAAGATAATATAAGAGGATCAGTATTTTGAGATCAAGAATAAAAATTGAGAGTATTTTAAGATAAAAGATTACAACAAATCAAAGAAATACATGTATTACCTTTTAAGATATTTAACTTCAATGGACTGTTAACATCAATGAAATATATTTAGGGTTTTCTAAGTTCAGTTCTATAGGCAATAGTGAATGTGAGAGAAACAGCTGCATCTGAAATAGATCATCTGGTTTAAGAAAGTAAGCACCTATTCCTGCCAAGCAATTGGTAAAAAAACCCTATTAAAATGCAAGTGGTTTTATAGTAGCTTTCTAATTAATTTAAGTAAGTAGGAGTATCACATGCTTGTAATAAGTTGTGTGTTCTTAGGTGGTGAAGAATACAGGGTTTGGGGCTTTTTTCCCCTATAGAAATGAGTAATCCCTGTAATTCTTGCCACAGGATATACTAAACAATTGGGGGGAAATTTCTGCACCTGTTGAATTTGTAAAGTTACAGAAAATCTGAGCAACAGCTACTAAAGATTCTTTATAATTGAAAAAAAAAGACGTAGCACACAGCACATTCAATCTTAGAGAAGTGACATATTTTGAGAGACAGTCCATACCATTGTAGGTAAGTTTGTGCCATTAGCACTTTAAAACGGCAGTATCTGTGCAATCCATAAGCTGTGCACGTACCTCTCTCTGTGGGTAACCCACTGATATATTCATTTTATGGAATATCTTTGTTCCACTGTTCTTTGGAACACAATTAGCTTCCTGCCCCCTCAGAAAGACGCATCTTAACTTGTTCATGGGACTTGTGTTCCAAGAATGTCTAAGAGAGGGCTCATGTGGGAGCTGATGTGTAGCTTAACCTTAGGGCTTAACAGCAGTGGCAGGACTGGATATCACCTAATGTGCTACTCTGGTTTTGGGTCCCAGCATCATGACATTCTTCTGAGAGCAGGCCCAGGAATTTGTTATCCTGGTCATGAATATCCAAGCTTAAATGCACTCGTCTTGGATCCCACTCTTTTAATGTTGTCATGTTGAGCTGGTTGGTTATATTTTTGAAGGAGGAGACTTTTGCCTTATCTTCAATAGAGCTATGCAAGTTCCAGGGTCTTCCAAGAGAGGATATCTCATTCTTGACATGCTCACCAAGAAGAGGTGATGAAGCTCATGTAGTGCCTTGAAGATTAACTTCATTATGATGCTGTGGAATGGTAATTGTGTATGTTATGGAATACCATCAAAAAGAGCAGTGAAGTTGATTTATAAGGAGTAAAAGTATTGCATTCTTCAAGATGCTTTCTGTAAGTTAAAAGTATTTTAGATTAGTTTCATTTTTTACAGAATTTCATAGTATTGAGAAATTATAATTTCTGTGTGTAATAGACTACATTTGCTGGCAGGTCCTTAAAGTGCTCTGTTAATGATTTGCAATGAGAATTTTTCTAAACAGAGATATCATGTCTGTTTAACAAGATTTTGTATATAACTATGCCCTTCCCATTAATTTATGCTAGGATGCTATATAAGAATTGTAGTGTTGATTTTTATTTTTAATTTTTTTTCTTCTTACTGAGGTTGATCAACTAGCAAACAAAACCCCCCCAGCTTTTAAGTGCTTCACTTTTCAACACAGATCCATCCCTAAGATGAGAACATTCATGCTATAAAAAATAAATATTTTACTTTTTTAAAATAACTAATACATCTATCAGTACGTGTGCTAGGTTATGGTCACTATACTTCTTATTCCATACAGTCCACCTTTGATACTAAGTTACAATTGTAGATATTTCACTTTCCCCAAAGAGTCCTGAGAGTAGAGGTCTTATTTTAGGGGGAGACAGAGATAGGGAGACAAAACAAAATGCATGTATGCGTTTCTCTTGAGTCTGTTTTGGGAGCTGTTGTAAAGAAGTCACAAGTAAAAAGGAAAATGTGTTCTCATTTTATCAGGTGATTCTGGTGTCTCAACTCAGTTGCCTGGGAGTTACCATTCATAGTGTCTCAGAGATAACACAGTGGTTAAAACATTTTTTTTTCTTTTTTTTTCTCCTTTAAAGAATACTTGGATAAATAACTAAAGTTTGTTCCTTTAGAAGCAAAAAAATTGTTGTTTATTTTTTAACAGCACAGCCAGAATTGGGAGATGCTGTTTCAAACAACCAAGTAAAGTATAGGTAGTGTAGAAGTACTATTGTGCAGCTGAACTAAAGGGATTTTGCTGGGTAACTGCTTGCCTGTTATTGTCATTGACAAGTCACCGGTAATTTCCAAAGCTGTAGTCTGGCAGAGGAGGAATAATTGCTTTTATGTGTATTTTTCAAGCCAAAACACACACTTTGCTTTTACCAGTGTTTTTATAAAGATTCAGAATTAACACAACATTGTTGCTAAAAAAAAAAATAGTTCATTTTAAAGGAAAAGGTGGTGTGAAAAGAGTAGTGACACCTGAGTGGCACAGAGAAGACTTTTGTCAGGTGAACTCCTGACAGAATCTGGCAGAAATTCAAAGTCTGGTTTGTCTCTAGTAATTCCATTAGCATTTCAAAGGTTGGTGATGTTCTGGGAATGACACAGGAGGGATTATTTTTTAAGTTAAGAATTAGTGCTCTAAAGTGTTGCCTGCACTAGGAATATTGTTGCTATCTTGCAATAGGTAAATGGACTATATTTGAGACACTCAGTTTTCTATCAGACATTTCTCTACTTTATCTGTACTGGCATAAGTAAAGTATCAGCCACCTTTCCCCAGTGTGAATAGAGCTCTATCAGTATAAAACTATATCTGTTGGTAGCTTATTTCTGCATAGAAGGAAACAACCTAGGAGGGCTGGCCCAACTCCAGAAATTGTTTTTAATTATATTGCAGTTGCTATGGCTGTATAAACTATGTCTATTGGAGATCTTGCACCAGATGAAAGTGACTTCAGTCTAGTTTATTTGCCCTTATCCATACAGCCCCATAAAAAATTACACCACTTCAGTTTCATAGGTTCAATTTGCCTTTGTAGGCAAACTCGCCCTTTACACTGACTTACGTCCATTTATGCTAAAGTATGTAAACAATGAGTGTTTTGACAATGAAAATGCATCTTCTGTTCTGATATAAGACTAATCTATTCAGTTAACACTAGAACAAGTACAGTTTACTGTCAAGGTTAGAATATTTCCATCTGGCTGTGTGCACCACAGCCTATAGAGCAGCTGTCCCCATATCCCGAATCCTTACAACTCTGTTATTCAGCATGGAGTACAATGTTTTATGTATTCTTATCAACTTTCAACTACTGTTTTATAGATCAGTGTCTTGCCTCACTCTTGTGCTGTCCAGTATGTGTTACCTAAGAAAGAATTATGAAGGCTGAAGTCAGAGTATCAGAACTTGGGTCACTTGCAAGTAGGGCTGATCTGCATGAGCTCGTTCTATACAGATATTGTTGAGCAGATTCAGATCATCTCTGTTTTAAAGCTACAAGTGAGGGAGAGATCTCTGATCCCATCTTGAAAGATGGGGAGGGGATTGTGATGGGGAGAAGAACTGAAAATAAGTATAAAGTAAGTCTCAATACACTGCTCCAAGCCTGGGAGCAGTAAAGAAAGGACCTTGCCAGAGACTAACTCGCAGGAACAGAAAGAGCCAAAAGCCCAGGGACCTTTGACCATTCAGAGAACATTCACTAGCTTTAATTAGCTGTTCTCTGTCCTATGCTTACTGACTGTTTCTTCCACCCTCTTGCTGTCCATTCTACCTCTTCACTTCTGCTTCCTTCCTGCATACTACGAATGCTTTCCCCCACCCAGTGTACCTTCCTTACCCTGTACCTCCTTCTATGTTGTTTGCGAGCAAAAGCCACCTGCAAAGTAGAAATACTGTTACATTTACTACAGTCCTGCTGTTTGTGCTGTGTGTGGACTTTTCCCCTGTGCTGTCTTACCTGTTTAGACTTCGTTTTTTATGTAGTCAGGGACCTTTTACTGCTCTGTGTATTTGCTCTATCCAGCATAAATGGAACTTCAATTTTCATAAGTCCTTAGTAGACCCTAAGTATGGTTTAGAATAATGTTCCTTTATCCTGTTCTTTTATAAAAATCATTCATAAGCAAATGACCACCCTTAATGAGATGAGATATATGAGATTCCCTGGGATAAAAAGGAATTTTGCTCTTGTGTTTTTTCTATAGGTGAACCAGTGATTTAAAAGTATAATGTTACAGCTGCGGTTATATTAGTGTCCAGCATAATAGGATGAATGTTTCAGAATGAATTTTCTATTGACTGTGTTTGCATTGCACTTGCAGTGGTTTGCAAATTGCTGGTTTGTTTTCCATGTCTTACAGCTATATAATTTGCTTTCTAGAAACCATTTTGGTAGGTGTGGGTTGCTTGTCAGAAATCCGTTCCGAAGCTTGAGTGCAAGGGAAGCAGGATACTAATGATGAATAAGAATGGATATCTTGGGGATAACAATGGATATGGCATCTTCAAAAGCAGTGGCATTCTGGTAAGAATTTGCATGTAATTTATTAAACACTACGTGATAGTTCTCAGTAAAATGTGTTTGTGTCTCTCTCTGAAGATTTGTCTGATGAAATTTTCTTCTAAAATGTGAAAAGTAGGAGGATTGCTCTATATCATGCAGTATTTTAAATTCTGAAGCAGTGTACAACAACTTTACTTAGCAGTGACTTCTTGCATATAAAAACAGTGAAAGCATCTTTTTAGAAGAGTAAGTTATTTTAGAGAGGGAGTTAGTGGCCATTTATGGCTCACTGTTTGTGAGCCTGTTTCTCTGAATATTTAGAACTGAATATTTTTGAACTGTCATTTAAAAAAAAAAACAGACATTTTTTTCACTCAGAGTATAACTAATCTCTCATGGCGTATTTCACGACTACACATGTGAATGTTCTAACAGGCATTGCATCCAGCTTTGCAGGAGATATGAAACACGTAATTATTGACGAACTAATCATAGCTGGAAACTTTTAGTCCTTGTATTGGTTAAAAAAATGTGGCAGCATGCTAAGTTACTGCACTGGTGGAACTTTCACACCATTTAAATAATGTACACAGTTAGAAAGTGCAAGTAAAAACACCAATGAAAGTTCTACTGTAACTGTAGTATAGTAGAAGTAACTCCTTTAAATTTAGTATTTGAAATAACTTAGGCCAACAATTTCTTAAGCAAAAATTCTTGTTTTCACCAAAGCCAAGTATATTCTTATATGTGTATGTACTGACTTCTTGAAATTACCAAAGAATTTGTGCCTCTTTTTCATCTTACTCTTTGAATTCCACTGGTGGCTGATACTGAAGTGGAACTGTTGTAGTAGCAGCTGGCAGTTCTTAAAGCTTGTTGGTAAGGGTATTTTGAGGTGCTGGATGTGTATATGCTCTGTAGTGAAGAGCAGCACAGACACTGCACATTCTTCTGGTGAACCAGTTTCATAGCTGAGATAGCTGTTCCAGAGCATGCTACTTCCAGTGAAATTAGGGTTTTGACACACCTCAGGAACTCTTAATTTTGCCATGCCATGCAGAAAGCAGCGGTGGCTCAGGAGCTGATTCACAAGCAGATTAGGCGTTAATCGGATAGACTGTGTTGGTCAGAGGGGTGGTGGTTAACGTCTGAGAGTGGTAACAGCGTGCCTGTCAGAGGCCTTAGGCCTGCTGAGAGGCAAGGATAAGGAGCTCAGACACATCCTTGTGCTAATACAGATACTTCCCATGGCCACACAGTGAGAGCAGGAAAACAGGGGTGTATTTTTGTGGGGGTGAATACCAGCCAAGCTGACAGAACCCAGCTGCACTGGACTCCATTGCACGGTATAGATGTGCATCATAACAGGTACCTACGGCAGCAGTATTTGAAACAGGGCATCCTCACTAAGACACTGGGGGGGGAAGGACAGAGAATGCCTTGGAGGTGAGCTCCTGAGAGGTCTGTGGCCACACTCCAAAGGTCTGATATAAGTGCGTAAGTTAGACCTAAAAAGATAATTGCAAGCGGTCTCCTTATTTGAAATTAGATTGGCAAGGAAGGTGACTAAGAGTGACTACTATTTAATATCCCTTTCTGTAACACTCAGTTTTTCGTTTTCACTTTCGAGGTGGGAGGGAGATAAAATCTCGCCCTCAAAGTACTATGTACTCATTGCAGTGCCAAAATGCAAAACACAAATCAGCAACTTAAATTTAGGGGCATACTGGGTTCCCTTAACTGCGCTGGACAAATGCGCATGTTAGATATACGAATGTAAGTTTAGATACCTGCTTCAATGTACTTAGAAATGTTTTTTTTGAACTGCTGTGATTTTGTAGGCTAATGTAGTAAGAAGCTAATGGAGAGGAAGCTAGGCTGCTTAAAACTTTTTTTTTTTTTGGCCAGGCTAATCTTTCACTCAGGTTCATTGCATGTCAAGTGTTTGGTTAATTATTTTATCTTTTTATATTTTAAACCAACTTTTTTTTTGAGGGGAGTGGGGGGAAAGGGAGATAAGGGAGAGGTGATAAGTTCTTAGTTTTAAATTCCCTCAAATTCTGTAGGAGGATATCAGTGAAGGAAAACCTAGTTTGCAATTTCCATGTCGTAAAGGTATCTTATCTGTAGTTGCAGTAGTTATAAAAGTCAAGTCTGGAGTGTCTTTTTCTGTTGATCTTTTGTAAGATGACCATACTGACTGGTATGGTTTCAAATAAAAACAGTTAAGTGATTGTAAAAGAGTTGACTGTCATTTACTGCTTAATTCCTCTTTTGCTGAATCATTTCTGTGATATTAACTTTATTTGTGACACTTTAGTAGGTGCAAGCCTGAAGGGGAAAATGTTGTAGTTCTTTCACAATTCATTGGTTTGTGGATATTTCTGTTATGTTGTTTCCACACTGAATGAGTCATATGTTAAATGAACATGCCAGCCTCAAGGCATGCCCTCGCTATTGCAGCCCACAGTGCAACTTGATGCCATTGCACATAAAAATGTGGAAGATGCTCATATCCGTTTGAATCCTTGGGAAGTTTTGTGCACTTCGAACGTGTGTGTTAGCAATTACTCAACGTACATTCTTTCAAAAAGCTGTGTTTTACTATGTCTGATTGCTCTTTTTCACACTGTTGATCTGCTGAGTTCGTAGCTACATCTGTCTTGTGAGCCTAAGCTGGAACTGAGAAATAATGATTTTTAGTCGCCTTTTTTTTTTTTTTAGCAAGGTGGTACAGTCTCATCGTATTCATTTCTGGACTATTTGATGAGAGACTATAGATGCATCTGATTTGCATTGCCACCTGTGTATTTTTTTTAAGTATTCAGGCAGATTCAGAAATTGTTTTATTTGGAAAGTTGATAGCACAGATCTAATGCTCTCCACATTGTGAAAACACTAATTAGTGTTAGACTGAACCAGTTGGCCCCCACTTACCTTAGCCCTCCTTGAATTTTGGCTTTCTTACTCATTTGATTTTTTTGTTGTTTAATAAGAACGTGAAAGACAAAACAGATTTGCTTATTGATAAAGTCACACAAATTATCACTTAGGTTACAAAAGCTTCACATCAGAATGTTGCTAGGAGCAGGTTCTGTGGTATCTGTAATAGGGAGAGATATGTGCACTCACAGCAATGAGAAGAAAGGCTTTGAAAAGTACATGAAGTTAAGCTTTTCTGATATTGTTTTGAATCTTTAGGACGTTTGGGTTTTTTTCATGGGCCATATAGTGGTGTTAACTCTAAGCCTGCATTGATTTGTGTATTGGAAGTACGTGTATGGCTCCACAATTTTTGTTCTCTAGATGACAGGGCTGTGGTTTTGATAGGAGTAAGACCGATTGCTGAGACAGGATAGATAAAACATATCACAAGTCAGGTATTTTGGCTTTTAAATAATGGTCCTGTTCTGTCATGCATAGTATGTAGTGGAGGAGTTTATGCCAAAGTGAACAGACTCATTTACGGGAAGAACACCCTTTTAATATAAATTTTTCACTTAACACTACTCATGGCTTACATTGGGTGCAACTTCTTCTGTCTATGTCCCTGCTCGTTTTTGGGAGGAGATTGTCACTGCTCACCTAACTCTATTTTCACTGATGGGGAGCTTGTCTTTCTCATCCCTTGTCAGCTTTGGAAGCGAGACTAGGCACAGTAATGAAAACTATGTGCGACTGTAAACAAAGTTGATAACAATTTCTACAGGAAATGCTGGAAGGCAATAAAAGCAACTGTTTCAATCCTGTTTGCAGTTCTATCACCCCCAGACCAAGTCATCTCAGGTCACTTAAGGATGTCTCACTACAGTGGTATAAAACGTATAAAGTTATAACAATGCTACTTTTTAATCTTCAAGTGGCGTTGATGCATAGGCAAGGAGAAGAAGTAGGTAGGAATGTGAAAATACATCAGAAATTACTGCTCTGGCCAGGCTGTTGTGTTTGAGAGAACGGTGTGTAGGTGCAGAGAGTGGTAATCTTGTACAGCTGCATTTGCTTCTAATAGGCTATAGTAACAACAGCAAGCCAGGAAGCAGGCTTGCTGGTGTATTCCACATCTACAGGTGTAAAAGCTGCCTCACTGGACTTCTTCTTGCAGTCTCCTCTGCTCCTAGTCTTTGGCTTGTCAAGAGCCTTCCTTTGTTTGCCAGGAGAGATCCTGGAATCGTGCTCGTGTCTGCTGCAGCATGTACAGTTTTAGCCCTGCTCTCTCACTTTCCCACCTGTTTCAGAGTGTTTTTTCTGTTCCTGTACTGCGTGGTGAAGATGAGCAGCTCTCAGGTAAAGCTCAGGGGCTGAGTTTTGATGAACAAATAAGGATTTCTTACAAGCACAGACGGTACATCGATGTCAGGGGCTGCTGGTACCGTCCTCTTCCTTTTCCTGTGGAATCCTTTCGTGCTGTTCTCTCGGGGTGGTGGTTTCACCCGTGGCTGTGCTCAGCTCTGCCAGTTACCGGCACACGGACCGTGTTGCACATGAGCACGTCCAAGTGCCCTTAGGGGGTTCTCCGTGGGATCTCTCCTCGAGCCAGCGCGGCCAGAAGTTTCTCCATTGGGATGGTCCGGGCATCGCCTCGGTGCCTCCAGCCCGCCGGGGCGGGAGGCGATAGGCTCCTGCCCAGGCTCGGCGGCATTAGGACCCGGCGGGTCGTGCCTCCCGCTCTCCCTTCTCCTGCCTGGGTCCCTCCCGGCGGCCCCGGGGAGCAGCAGCCGCCCGCAGCCGGCCGGGACCGGGGCTGGGACCGGGGCCGGGGCTGGAGGGACCTTTGCCCGCCGGCCCAGCCGCTGCCCCGGGCGGGCGGCGCGCCCGCTCCACGCTGGCTCCGTGTCAGGTTTCTTTTGTTCATTTGTAGCAGAAACTTAGATCTTCCTTCCGTCGTTGTGCAGGGGATTGTGGCGCGTGTTCGCGTTCAAAAACGTGCAATACATCGAAGTTAATGCCTACATGATATTCACACTACAAGACTTTTACAGCAACTGCTGTGTATCCTGCTGAACTCTTTGTAGTACAATATTTGAAACGACGTTAAGAGTAAGAGTTCTGACCATTAAATTAGAATTAGAGTGGAGCAAAGTTGATGTATTATCTGACGCTTGGCTTCTGTAGTGCCTGTCACAAAGTAATGGCTCTCTTAAACTGTACATTAATCATCAACAACAAGTTCAGAAATGTCTGTTTCAGTCCAGAAACTCTTATTACCAAATAAATAGCTTTGGTACTGTTGAAATGAGCAAAGAAGTGTCCTTAACAAGAAATTCCTTTACATCTAAATGAAGTAAGTTTACACCTTTTCTCCCATGAGTTTAGTTTATTGCTCTTGCCCACCTTCTACTTAAAAGGAAAAAAGCATGGGGCAATTTTGCAGGTAAACTTCCAGTGAGGTGTATTTCAAGTTATGTACATTCAGAACATGCTATCAAGCATATGATGGCTTTAGAAAAGCAAAATGTCCCTTTTATTTTAGAAAGTGACAGTATTTGTCAATGGGATGTGTTATTAAAATGATCACAGGTAGAAACTGTACAATTGAAAGGTAAATCTGCCAAGTGACAGTTTTTCACTCAAATACACAGCCTGTGAAAATAGCAAAACAGAGTAAGTTACCCAAGGAGAGTAATTCTTATGTTGCTGTAGTATCCTGGTGGTCTGCTGCTTTCAGAACATAGATGGTATTGCCTTTTGGGTTCAGAAATTTTATAGAGCCTTTCTGCAATCTGTTGCTTTGCTTTTATTCCAGACATCTTTCCTGTCATGGCAGGCAGTAAGGTCTTCTCAGACCCACAGCTGCCCATGGACTGAAATTCCCTTCTCTACCAGAACCAGAACCCAAGCCTACACTCAAATATCACCACATGAAGTTCATGTAGCTCTTTAAATCTCTCCGTTTCTTGTGTCCTAGTACAAGCTGTATTCTCTCTATCCAAGAAAGAGTCAATCTTTCTGGTTCTTTGTGCTCTCTATATTATTGATGATTTGAGTCTTCACTTTTACTGTCTGTTGTACTGTGTGATGCTTCAGCCTTTTACTTCTGCCCTGTTTACCTGACCCAGCCCCTGACTAAGCCCAACCTTGCATTGACAGTGCTGGCAGCCTCTCCTGCTCCCCCACCTCCAGACAATATAATATTCTCTTTACCTTCCCAGATATGATGGGGAAAAAAAAAATCAAACAAAACATATGAAGCCATATCCTTACGCTCTCTTTCATTTTTACCATGCCTATCCTAATAAAATTAAGACTGCGCTCTTTGAGAAAAATATATAATGTTATATATTTTATATTATATATATTATAAAGGTTATAGTGTTATATATGTTTTTGTAATTGCTAATACAGCAGGGCAATGTGGGTCTAAGTATGTGCGGTGACAATGTGCATTTCAACCTAAACCAGGATGATCTAATCAAGATAACCAGCAGTGTAGTTGTGGCATACTAAGGATTCGGTGCTTAAGCTAATTCTAGCTCGCCTGTCTGTGGGTGAACAGTAAGTAGTCAGTTTTTGGGTGCTTGTTAGCAAGATCTGTGATGAGAATCCTTGTTAAAATAATCATTTAAAAAAGTGATAAAGGGAAAACTGTTCAATATCAGGTCCTTGAAAAATAGACAAGCTTCTAAGAAACTGGCTGTGATTGGAAATGAGGGAAAAAATATTTTAGATAGAACCTGCAGTGATGGAGTAAACAAGTTTATAATCATGCTGGTTTTAATTTTGCATGTATTTGCCTTTACTGCTTACATAAAAGCTTAGTGTGTCCAAACCTTGGTTGTTTCAAAACCTTCTAAAGACAACTACTGTTGTTAATGAGCTATTAATAGTATTTAGTGCAAACTGTAGGAAGAGTTACTGTGAGATTGTGAATAAAATTTCAATAATGAAATCAAATTGCCATTCCTTTTTTTAAATTTATATTTTTACATAGGGATTATCATAGTTGCTTAAGCCATAATACAGTTTCCCATTTCACTAGCAAATGCCTCCTAATGATTCAGTTGATGTTAACTCCAAATAAGTTGCTTCCCGATTTCTTTATGTAGTACCTGATTTAATCTATACTATCATTGATAGGGACATCATATTTAGATTAATAACTGAATTTCCATGATAATCAATATGAATGGATTACAAATGATATGAAAAAACATTTCTTCTGCTCAGTTTTGAATTTTCCACACTTTCAGTGTTTCTTTGTATTTTTTCTTGTGTTGTAAGATAGCGAGCGTACAAATATCTGATCTGACCTCTCTGCAGCAATTACTTTACATGTCCATGCATAATATTCTCGATTTGAAACTTTGTAATTTCTCTTCATAGTATATTTTCTATGTTTATTGTTCACATTTGAGCCCTATCCATATCTTCAGTATCTTTTTGGAGGAGTGACCTGTATCTCATATGCGATTTTTTTTCCTAGTAAGGTCAGAGCACTGATTTTTATAATCCTATTACACCAGTTTTCTTTTAATTGTCTTGCATTGTTTAAGCTGCCTGTTTTATTGTTTTTGTTTTGATTATAGTGGTGTGTTGAGCAGAGATTTTTCACTAAGCTGCTGAAGTGGGCCCTGGTTCCTTGCTGAGGCCAAAGCAACTGGCGTGTTTTCCCATTAGGGGATAACTGATCTAATGATTGACTTCCATTAAACAGATGCAATCCTACCACCCCCTTGCACCTGACACTGGCATGTAGTGATAGGACAAGGGTTAATGGCTTCAAACTGAAAGGAGATAGAGTTAGATTAAATGTTAGGAAGTAAATCTCTACTGTGAGGGTGGTGAGACCGTGGACCAGGTTTCCAGAGAAGTTGTGGATGCCCCATCTCTGAAGGTCTTCAAGGCCAGGTTGGATGGGGCTTTGAGCACCCAGCCAGTGAAAGGTGTTCCTGCCCATGGCAGGGTGGGGGGTGGAACTAGGTCATCTTTAAGGTCCATACCAAACCATTTTATGATTCTATGACTTGTCTGCCCCAGTGATTTAGGGTTGATTTTTCTCTTGGTTTGCTCCCTGAGCTTAGTAGTGATGGCTGGTGCTGTTGTTGCAAGGAGAATAGAGAGGAGCATACGACGAGGGAGGAGGTAAAAGCATGGAAGGTGTCCTTTCTGTAGCAATCTGCATCAGGATGCTAATTTATCTAGCATAAAACTATGCAGAATTGTAACACAAAGTATTAAGATTGGTATAAATGCAGCATAGATGAAAATGTTTGTGAAATCATAAGGTGAAAGAGTGAAAGAAAGGGTTAAAGAAATTACCTCTACTGATAGCAAAGGACACCATTTCCAGAACACCATTCCCAGCAGTCCCTGTGTGCCACAGGACAGGTGACTGTCCAGCAGAAGACCGTGCATCCTAACAGCAGGAGGATGGCAGCAAGGTTGTAGTATGTCACTTACACGAGTCTATTTTCCCCTTAGCCAAATGGGAGAAGAGACTGCAGACTCATATTCCAGACCTTTATACCAAACAAGAAAAAACAGACAATAGGCAGCAACGTGACCTCAGATTTATGGAAAGCGAGGTAAGCCAGACCTGGGGGCAAAAAAATAACCTTGTCCTAACTGAAGATTCCTGAAGGACAGCCTAAAGAATCTGCTCAAAAAACTAGGTTTTTATTGATAATTAAAACAACTTTGGAAATGGGGTGAGGACGTTATAGATGATGGCTCTTGTCTTTTTGTTTTTCATGTAAGCTGTCTTGGCCAGACCTTTAAACAGATAAGTGTTGGTGGTGTGAGTAAGTGAACATAAGACTCTGAGTGAATTAAACACATGGGAGAATGAATGTCAGTGACTAACATCAATTTATCAGGAGATTTTGTAGGTAACTCTCTTTACCTAACACGTTGAGTTTTATTGCACTAAGTTCCTTACAGTTGTGTCTTTAATTTGAAACTTCATAAAACACAGACTGGTTTTTTTTATGGGTTTATTTTAGTATGTGTCTGTTATCTATCTGTCATCATTTAAACTTGATTTAGTGTTTCTGGGGTCCACGTACTAATTTTGGTTAGATTAATAATTTTCCTTGATTGTGAGTAACTGAAATAACTGCAGATTTTATGCCATGTTACTTGCCCCAGTTTCTGAATTATTAACGACTGTGCCATAATACAGTACCAAATACATCCTTTTCAGCATTTTGCGGTTAACTCTTTGCTATTAATGAAATTTATTATAATGAAATCACATACTGTAATTCAATATTTTTCCCTGGTTAGATTTAGATCAGATTTTGATCTACGACTGACTGTGTCCTCATTTTTGTTTGTTTGCTCCAGGAGGCCTTTTTCTCTTACTTTGGGCTTTGAAAGAACTTATTTTCTGTTATCTGGAGCAAGAACTAGATCATCACCAGTAGCAATTGTTCTGTTCTTTTTGTTACATGGTGCCTGGTATGACTTTTGATTATTTTTTATGCAGCCCATTCCAATATCTAATTACTCTTTATGTGAAGAAATTCTTCCTGATATCCTAATTCTTCCTAATGTTTCTATTCTCCTTTTTCTTCTTCTTTTGCTATGTTGATTTGTCTTGAGGATTTGCCCATGATTCACACTGGGAAGAAAAAAAAAGCTGGTGCCAGCCATGAACACATTCCAGGTCTTTGTTATAGGATTGAGGAATTTAGTAAATACCAGAGTGGAAGTTGGGGCACAGAGCTGTGCATCATCTACCAGGCGTATGTGTGTCATGCTATGATAATTGCATGATCAGGATCTGTTTAATAAAATACTGTATAGCATTGTAAGACTGTTTTTGTATAATTGTAAAATAACTATTTCCTCTGATGCTTTGCATGATGCAGACGTGCTGGAAAGAATATCTGCGATTTTAAATCTTAGCAGTGTAAATATGATGCAGCTGAAAGTAGAAAATATACACAAATGAGAAGGGAAATGCTAGTAGTCGGGGGAACATTCATACTTTAGGGATCCAACTCATGTAACTAAATCAAAAGACTGATTACCTTAGGCCATTTCCACAGCTTATACAGAGACTCCTTCAGAGGACATTTTGCAGTGTTTCAGGAGTTCCTTCAACCAAATTGCTCTCAAGGAGCCTCTCTATTTACTGTAGGGTAGGATCTGTCTCCTACATCCCACTCTTGCTTACTTTAGACATTTGAAAATAGGTAATGTGTATGTAACTACTTATCACACATTTTGCTCATAGGGGCTGTAGGGGCATGTTAGTAAGCTGAATTTCAGAGAAAGCTTTGAACAACAGTAATGCGGAGTGTTTTCAAATATTTAAGGGAGTTTCCATAAAGCGTAATGTGTAAGACAGGAAAATGCATAAGAGGTTTGTTTGAAAATACACCATGTGGGTGTGAGAGGAGCTGGAAACAGGACTCCTGACACTGAATGGCAGGTGGGAGATAGGAAGGGAAGAGATACAAGAAGCATCCCTGAATTATACTTTTTTATCAGTAAAAACTGGAGAGTTTTAAAAGTGTTTTAGCCAAACACAACATAATAATCAAATTGGACAGTATGATCTAATGGTCTTTTCAGCTTTATGTTTTATGAAGATTGGCCCAGCTTCAAACATGAGCAGACCACAGCTGTCTTCCTGACAATGATTAAGGAGCAGTAGGTGTGGTGGTGATAAGCAAGGACGGGCCTTAAAAGTGAAGACAAGTGGTAGATGCTGCAGAAGTAGTCAGGGAGAGCTGTGGAGACTGATGTGTTCTCCAAGTGATTGACTAGGAAAAGGGTCTTGGCAGCAGTTTTCTGAGTGAATGTGTGTGATATTAGGCTGTGTTTCTGAAAAGCAGAGAGAAAAAATGCTGCTGAATCAAAAAGCAGAGAGCAAAATCTTGCTGAATCAAAACATGATGATGATGATTAACCTGATTGAATACTTTAGCTGATTGGGAGTATTAAGAAAAATACCATCCTGGAAAGGTTGCATTGAAAGTATCTGCAAATTATGAATATGAATATTGGGATTTGGAGTATCTTTGGGATCTAAGGTGATGCTAGGGTTATATGTCTGAACAGTAGGCAGGATGATGGTGTAGCTGTGCAGCTTTGTGTGTGTCACCAACAGTTAAGTCATTCATAGGAAAACTGCAAAGATCTGTCCTCAGATATAGTTGTATTGTTTGTTATTTGACGTTCTTCACTCCTACAACTCCTTCCCACATAATATTGCTTAGAATATTTCCCACCTGCCACAAAGGACTGGACACTAATTGTTGAGTTTGATTTGTAATGTCACAGTGGGGTGCCTAGCATGAAAAGATGTATTTTGCTTTTGTGGGAAGGCACTGATCTTTTCATTTGGTTTTTAGGAATAGTGAACACAGATACAGTAATTTCCTTACAATTAAATTTTGAAGTCAAGTCTTCTAATAACAATACTCCATAGTATTTCAGTAATAACTAATTGATCTGTTCCTTATTCTGATTCTGCTTGATGATATAAGAATTCCCCCCACGAGGAGGAAGCTTTCCGTTTGCTTGAGAATTTTATAGCCGGGTCCCATAGCAGCCAGTCATCTTTTCCTTCCCCCTTCAGCATGTACCAGAACTCACAGGTTGAGAAAGGACAGAGGAAATACATCTATTCTTGGCTAACTTTCCAGTGGTATGTAGTTGTATGGGCATGGTAGCAAACAGGTGTGAATTAGAATTTTTCTAGGCTTTTCTCACTTAAATCAGAGATGAGGCAGCTTTAGTATCAAGGAGGCATAACCTGAAGAAAAAACAGCTGTTTATTTTTTTTCTTGTTGCTTTTTAATAAATTTCCACCAGGTGTAGAAATCTAAACTGTTAATGTATGTGTGCAAGAGCAAGAAGAAAGGTTGTCTTAGGTGTTGAGTAGTTAGGTGTCCAGATTAAAAAGATAAAGCTTGTAGTATGCTTTGGGAAGAGAATTAAAACCTGCCTTTCCTCGCAAATGTAACTCTGGCAAGGAATTTGATATTAATAGCCCATTAATAGTTTCAGGTTATTCAAAGAAAGAGCAGTGATAGCCAGATAAGGCAGTAAATTACTCTCTGCTTGCTAAGAATTTGTGAAATCATAAATTCATTGAGCAAACGTGCCCCACTGGCACACTGGGCCCTGGGACTGGGACCTCTCCCTGCATGCAGCAAAGCTGAGTGCTGCTGGCTGCATTTTCCCCCCAAACCCCAGCGTGCCTACAGAGTGAGCCCAGGTTTGAGGCTGTAACTCTCTGGAGATAAAACAACCAAAATCTGACACCATATTTGAAGTCCAGTGTCATAGATTCTTTACCACGTGCCAGTTTCAGACATACATGTGGGATATAACTGGGAATTCAACATTGAAATGGAAATGAAGATTTTGATATCTGTCCTGAGCTAACACCAACTCTAAAAAGACAAACCCATCTCCTTTCTTCACAAATTTTGGAAATCTCATCTGCCTTGCATATCTATGAGTTTCCTTATACATGTAGCCTAAGTAAAGTCAGTGTCTCACCTTGGCAAAAATGGCTTCTTAATGTCCATGTGCATGGAAAACTTTGTATATAATATTATTTTTTCCTATCTAGAAATAATAGCAGTTTGAGTCCTTATCTCTCTGTGAGTGCTATAGGCAAATCAATGTCTCAGTTTCATGTCCTCATGTATCTTGAGGTAATTTTTAAATTTACTGATTTTTTTTTTCTATAAAGGATCTTGCTGCATCTTAAGTCATCCTGTAGGAGATACAAAAGTAATCAGAGATTGTTGATTGTCTTGAACATTTTTTTGGGTAGAAGGTGTATTTATATTGATTTGTCTGGTTACATGCTGGCCTCTGAAGGCCTAACTCTGCTCTAGTAATAGGAAGAATGGTATCATACTCCTGGACAACCTCATTCTATCTTTGGTCTGGCTGTCTCAAAGAGGTCGTGCTGGTGAAGGTACAAGGTGCAGTGACATTTACAGGCACGGTGAAGTGGCCATTATAGAGTCCCAAGCTGAGAGATAGCCATGGGAATGTCATAGGTAGAGAGGAAGCATGGACCCCTTCCTAGGGTGGATGATAAGTGCTGGTGGGGAAGTTTGGATGACACAGCACTCCACGGTGTAGCCTGTCGTTCCATGTGCCTGTGCCACCATAAATCTGACATTCCTGGAGTGTCTTCACTGCTGCTGTCACACACTCCTGCTGTGGTAAAGTCTGTATTTCAGTGGGCAAACCTCATTGTGAGGTAGGCATTTTTTTGCTACAGTCTATTTTCACATTAGCAGTTGTATGATACTAGATGCATGCTGCCATGGGGTTTCACTGAAACCTTAAGCAGACACACTGCCAAGCTAGAACTTCTCACAACCTTCAGATAGGCATAACAATGACACTTCTTATAGAAGTATTATTGCTTTCTGTCAATTTTACAGTGTTTTAAAATACAAGGAGATTGTCTCAGTTTTGGCCATCATGTTACTAAGAGGCTGAAAATCTACATGTCTAGAAATGAAGAGCTGATGAAGATAAATACATCACCTTTATTGATTTTAGACCACTCTCTTTTATTAAAAATAATAAAACAAATTACGTATAACAACGAAAAAGCAGCAGCACACAGGAGGTGTGCAGACACTGCAGGTACTTGTGTTTGCCTGAAGGGGAATGTGCTGTGATCAATTAATGCTCTATAAATCTCTTGGTATAAGATATCATTGTAGCCTTTGCTGTAGCTGCAGCATTTTATGGTAAAAATATAGAACTTGTCATGGTCTAGGCACTCAGATTATTTTTCTGTGATTAGTTTGGCGTCTCTTTAATTAGAGCTGTGTGCTGTGTTACCTGATTCCATCCTTTTTCTCTTTACCTATTTAGGTCCTAATCCTGCAACTGGATTTGTTCAAATGGACCTTGATAGCCTGGGGGCCTGATGAAGTTCATGGGACTCTGGATGACTGCAAGTTCTCACTCTGAAGATTTGATTGTAGGCCTGAACCTAAATTTCTATTTCGTTCCCCTGTCTATTTGCTTCTAAATTATGAAAATTATCTTTTAAAATGGTGTTCTCTTTCAGTCTCATGCACATCCACTTTGGTAGTGTTCAGACACCATGTGCTTGGGATGTTGTCAGACATTGTTAAAATATTTCTGTTCTGTCGTGTGCCTAAACCTCATGATTGCTCTGATTATTGTGTTACATTTTTACATGTAGTGGCTTTCCACCTAAAATGGAGGAGATCATCATCTGTGTTTTCAATCATTGTGATATTTCTCTTAACTCAGGTTTTTAAATCAGAGTAACTGTTGAAACTATTCAGGTTATTTTTAAAGATATAGGTAGATTTGTTTATTTCTTGCTGGACACAAAGTATAATACTTTATTTTGCAAACTTGGTAGCCTAGTATTACTGAAAGCTTTTAATATGATGATACCCTGATGTAATAAAATAAGTAGGAAAAGACATTACCTTTTACTAGCTCTCCTGTTGCTTTTCTCTTTCTGTGGTTGTGGTTACACAACATACAACTGAGAGTGAAGATATTTTTATTTTTTGTGAGCCAGTGAATATCTTTTGTTGACAATGAGTGCTGTTCCCTGTCCTATTCCATATGACCACGTTGCAGTTTCACTGAATACTAAAGTTATAGCCCTGATAGAAGCTGGAAAGGACTTTGCAAAATCACATTAAAAATAAGAGTTTGAGAGAAAAAATAAATGTGTTCTATCTCTATACATGTTAGTATTTATAGTGTATATTTTTTTAAAGCAACTGTGTAGCAGTACATGATAGTTAACAGATTAAAAGATTCAAAACTTTCTTTGTATATAGAGAATCAGAAAAACTTTTTTTGTTGTTTTTGTAGGCTTGTTACAATGATATTAAGGAGCTTCACAGTATTTGATGAATTTTTGCATATTCCCAGAACAACAGAAAAGGACTGCTGTCCTGTTTGACCAAGGAGAAAACTGAGCCACTCGTGTAGTCAGTAGTAAAGTCAATGATATTAATTGGATTCTCCTGCCTTTTAACCTTGTGCCTCTGGCTCCACTTTTCCCTCAAGAGTCAAACCTTCCATTACCATCATCTGCTTTGCATTTCTACGTAAAAGGCCCAAGGTGTTTCTGTTTGGACTTCCAGAAAATGAGGAAGACAAGGTTGGTTGGCCATCTGCCAAGGTGCGTGGTCTGACTCGCTCCTTGCTCACGGGGGCTGCTGGCGAAGGCAGAGGCAGAACTGAGCGTTCTGTGTGGCATTCAACTGCCTTAACCACATGCCCATTGCTCTCTTCCTGTAGTTGTGTGTCTTGTTCTCAGCATAACTCTTAGAGACAACACAAATACCACCCTATAAATAATCTAATTTGATGCACAGCCCTGATTCACTTCCTGAGCTGTGTCCTGCACACACGAGGCGGCCACGGTCCCATGGAAAAATTCAGCGGAGTGCACAAGGCCAAATATTAAGGCTGTTAAGTGTTTAAACTTTGCAATGAAACAGTGTTCCTTTAATGTCGCTTATTATAGCTATAGCTTGAAGTATTTTTAACAAGGAACAAGAGAAAAATGAAAGCTTTTAGAACCGGTTGTAACCGATTCCCTGTCTAGCATGTGAACGTGAACATCCAGCTCAGTGAAACACAGAACATCAGCCGGTAGGAGGAAGCTGGCCACCTCCAGGGAGGAAGGGAAGGAAGAAGGCTGGGTGCTTACACCGTGGGTATACCCAGTTTGCTTCCAAGTCTCAGAGACTATTTGTGGAGCGTTGACCCCCAGTTCTTTAGCTTTTGTTTTCTCTTCAGCATTCCCACCCCCAAAAATTAGCTCTTCCATAGCTTCTCAGTGCAATAGACATTGGGGGTGTTGCCGTAGTCTGCTAATAATCTAAATAAAGAAACAAAAATCAAAGGCTGGCTTTTCTCCTATGTTTTCCTGTTGAAAAATAAGAGGGGATGCTCCCGGTTCTCTCCACAATGAATTTCAGGGGCTATCCTTCTGGTCCTTGATCTCACAAATAGATGGCAAAAATTTTAATAATAGAAAATGTTGCTCTTGGCTTACCCCTTTAATCTTCTTCCCAGTCAAACTGTAGTGGCCTACTGTGTTTGCAAGCTGCCAAGGGTGGTGTGTAGGCTCCAGTGCCAGAGCAATTGTGTTGGGAACACAAGCTCATCCTATTATCTTTTATATTAGAATTCGGTAGTGTATTAGATTTTTTTTTTCAGAGAAATCTTGCCAGACCATGGTCTGAGTTTCAGTTTTGGTTCATGTCTACTTTATCTATGGATGGTGCTTGACGTTGGTCACCAAGCATAGTGATTTGCTATGAGGAAAACGAAACAATCTCATACTTTGCTTTTGCATCTTTTTCTCTGGGATATGCAGTCTTTTCTCACAAGTAATGCAGCAAGTTCCTGTAAAAAGAACTGATGGGAATATTGTTAGGGAAAAATTGGTCAACCCATTCACTGAAATTCATGAAAATCAAAGTACTTGCAAAAGTACATCAGTTTCACTGGCACTTTGTTGCAAAATAAAAATGAAACCCCTAATTTAAATACTAATTTTGTTTTGTTTTGTGTTTTTTTTTTTTTTAATAAGGATCAGTTTTCAACATTTCATAGCTGTAGAGAAATTGTGGGAATGGGATGGAACAGTCTTGATATGCAGAATCACCTTAAGTCTGTATCTCAACTCAACACTTCGTATCATGAAACCATGGCCTGAAACCACTGCCTGTCATATCAGATAATATTATCACTGATTTATTATGTTACTTCATCTTATGTGCTTTTTGTAACCTTTTGGCAGAGACCAGGGTTTTTTGTTTGTTTGTTTGGGTTTTTTTTTACCAGCACCTAATAGAGCCCTGATCCATGAGAGCTTCCAGGTACTAGGATAATACAAGTAGTAATCATGCCTGCTGCTAAAAATTTTCTACCTTATTTCATTTGCATTTGTTTGCCTTCAGCTTCCAGTCATTGATTCTTGTTGTGCCTTCTCTGATGGATTAAAGAGCTCTTTAGGACTCACTATTTTCTCCCCAGGATGGTGCTTTTACCATATAATCAAGTTACTTCTCAATTTTTTTTTTGTTGTTGTTTGGTTTTTTTTTTAAGAAAAAGCTAAACAGATTGAGCTTTTTAGGGTTCTCATTATTTTTTCACATTCTTGGATGATTTTTGTGGCTTTTTTCTATCCATAAAACTGTGTGTTACCAGTCACATACACAGAAGTAAAATTACTTCTCTAGGTACACTTCTGTTAGTATGGTTAGAAATCAATGTTTTTGCAAGGTCAGATAAAAAATTCCTACCTCTATGACTTCTGCACATCTGAGTGTAGTTATTAGAGGACAGAAAAGGATGGATGGTTTTAAAAACATTTAAATGTTTTTAAGTGATCCACAAATCAGCAAGAGTGGGTGTACGGAAGGGATGCAAAAAGTATTTATGTTGAGGTTTTCAAGGAGCTAGAAGTTAAAATAAAAATAATAATTTTAATTGTAAAGCAACAATAATACATTAAAACTTAAATGCTGTGTTTAGCATAGTGTGACATACTTGCAGCAATTTTGTAGGATTGAATGAAAAATGTTTGTTATTAACACACTTGTGGGTCACTGGAAATAGAGACTGTGCGTGGATGTGAATATACATATCCTTACATCCATGTAATCCTATAAGTAGCCACTTGCTTGTATTTGGAAGCCCAAGAACAGTTATGTGATCTGTTATGCTGTAATAGAAGAAATAACATAGTATTAAGAATTCCTTTTGTTATAAAAGTTGTCACTATTAAGTCATATAAAAGTTCAAACAATCAAAACCCACAGCTTCAAAGAGGCTCTTGAAAGTTTTACTGCTTCAGTATTTCTTTCCAAAGGAGTGGCTATTTATTTTGATTTGCATCCATACTTTTAGGAGGAGGTTAAGTTAAATTTACAAAGGAGACTAATCAGATGCCTGGTCAAAACATCTCAGCCTACCCAATGACATTCATGCATATCATATATATCAGCATCTGAATTGAACCAGCACTCCCAGCCCCACACTTATCCCTCCTGGAAACCATCAGATTTTCATTAAATTCACCTTCAGACTGTTTAAACTCTCGGTGCTGTGCATTAATTTAATGTGAGTTTGTCTAATGTTGTGTCTGACAAAACTTTGAGGTCACCACATTGACTTTCTGTCCAAACTGACTTTGGGTTTTGACTTCTAAAAGAATGTGTCTTCCCATTGTGGCAGCATTCCCTCTGTGAAATTCAGGGCATATTCCACAAGGATCTTCATTTGTTTCAGCAAAATGAAACTTCATGGAAACATGATAAATGAGGAAGAAATGAGATTTAAAGGAATGTAAAAGGTTTAGAATCCTCTAAAACTCGTGGAAAAGAAGTAAAGGCAAACGAGATCTGAATAGAAAGCCAAATGGCCTCTAGTTAAGAAAGTACTAAGCTATATAGATTTAGACTACATGTTTGTGTGTGTTAATGAAAAAGTTATTACTAAGATTTTGGTAACACTGGGTGACTTGGGATAGAAGTTGTCCCTCTGCAATGATGAACTCACAGAGCCCTTTTCAAAATAACCACCTGCTGTTGGAAAAGATGAGAGAAGTGGGCATTCCCTTGATGGCTTTTTGGTACCACAGGTTTAGTCAATGTAAAGTATGGGATTTCTTACATCCTAGGTTGCCTCCGTTTCTTCTCCTGAGTCTCAGAAATCCTGGAATAGAGCCATTAAATAAAAGGAGATGACATCACTGGGAAAGAAGATGGTAGAAGAAACAGCATGATTATGATAGGAAGCTGGAGACAGTCTCCATGAGAATGCTAGCATGACTTCGTTTCTCTGAACAGCCGTTTAAGAGGTGATCCTCCTTTCTGAACCAGTAATAAATTGGGATGGCTGCATGTAATGGTAGCTGTTTGACCAATGCAGCATCCAGTGCAGTACATACTGGAAAACTATTCTGGAAGTAGGGGAAGGGGGGTCTGGCTAGAAAATTACTTTACCATTAAATAATGGTACTGGTGACTATTTGGTGAGCAGGTACAGCTGCCAGAATGCATTTTTCAGCTTATCTTTGCACAGGAGTGTGGACAAAAGAAGAGAAGAAAAAGGGGACAGAAAGGAGAGAGATGGAGAAAGAATAAGAGTTTTTTGAGGCTGCTTCTGCTCTTCCAGGATATGTTATTTGCCCTCCCTAGTGAGTGGTATACGCTGATAACTTGTAGTACTTGTAATCTTCCTTGAGCTGCCATATTTCCTTGGGAAGTTAGCAAGTTTGAAGTTCCTGAGTATGTGGACAACTCCTCGAATGAATGAGAAACACTCCATTGTGTTGTAAGGGATGAGACAGACACTACTCAGTGACACCCATGTACACTTGGCTGTATTCAGCGAAAGGGTAAGACTGTCCTGTCAAACTGTGCAAGTTCCCTTTTTGAAGCTGTGAGCAAATCGTTGTTTCCTCCAGCAGTTCCTGTAACTGCTGGTATGCAGTCTACATCACAGTAGGTTCTGTGTAGTTACTGGATAGAGTGATGTGTGGTGCATCCTGTTTCTTTGGGTATCGACATCCCATAAATTCACATTATTAGTTTGTGGAAATAAGACTGTGCTAGGATTTCTAATATCAGGGACTGTGTTGGCATTAAGGTGTCATCTTCATATCCAGAAGCAGATGATTTAGTCTGTGTTGTAGTCCCATTATAAAGGATCAGAGTACAGGTCACGTGATGTTTATATGTTGTGTATGTTCAGAAAACATGTAGATAAGGGAATAGTAGCTCTGTCCCAGCACTATAACTAGCTTTAGGAATCTTTCCAGTTTGACATAGAACGTTGAGGTCTGTCTAACAGAGTGCTGGCTGTGAGAGAGCATATCTTATTGAATCTTCTGGGCTGGATACAATAGGAAGGAAGGGACTCTCGGGTATTTTTCATCACCTTAGGCCTGGCTGGATTCTGCCTGTTCAGGTGTAGAAGTCTAACAGTGTGTCAGCATCAGAAGCTTACCTGCCTCTAAACTAGAGTGAGGGAGACTGACTACTAACACCTTTAGAGCAGTGTCTGTGAAGATGGACAGCAGCATTTTGGGTTTATTAGAAGCAGCTGATAACTCTTATCTCAGTGGTAGGCTTGAGTGTACAATACATAAATGATCTGGAGATTTTGAAGGGGACTGAATATTTGATGCCATGTTTCCAGAAAGTTGAAGAGATAAGTGGATGTTGCACTGCATGTTGTGTTCTCAGCAAAGCAAGCATCTCAGCAGGTCAGCGATTTCAGAAATAGTACAGTCCTGAAAGAACATTTTTTGAACTCCTTTTTGCTGTTGAAGCTGAACGTAGTTCCATCTGTCTGAAACTGCACATTGAGAGCTTCACAGAGGCACTTAAAGAAGTTATGTACTTATGCATATGGAATAAGATGCTAAAGGAATCACATTTCATAAGAGTAAATCTATTAACCTTGCCATAAAATGGTTACTTTCTATACACATATTCACTGTAAAAAATGTTCATGGTATACTGATCATCAGAGCAAAAGTCCATGCTGATGTATCTTCACCATCTTTGCCCACTTTCTGAGCTGAACAGTGTGGGTATATGCTTTTGCTATGAAAATCTGTTTGCTTGGATACTTTGCCATACATCTGTTAATTCCGCAAAAAGTGTACAAATTTTCACGTTATCCATTTTGTGGATAAAAGCACTGTGTAAGTACTGACCCTGATTTAAGAATGTATCAGCTCTAGAAACGATGGAATTGTCTTCAGGGCTCACATGTCAACAAAAATCAACTGGTTCACACATGAAGCTTGGCGAGGAAAACGCTGCAGCGGCACCGCTGCCATCCCTGCTCCCTGCCTGCCTCTCCCAGACCGCTGCCTTTAGTCAGCCGAGGTTCCCTTGCCTGTCTGCCACTGCTCCACAGTTACCACTTCCTCACACACCTGGGTCAGCCAGCCACTCATCCATGGGGAGCAGACAAACAGCCTTCTGAAACCGTGCTCACTGATAGAAGAGGGACAGCAACATATGCAGATTCCTTGACACAGTGTGAGCCAATCCAGACAGAAAGGTAAAGCAAAGCAGGTTCCATGCATTGGTACTGTTTGCAGACATGCTGATTCTCCTTCCTTTGAACGGAGTCTTTCTATTCCAGAAATGATTGTAAGGAAATATTTAAAGTGTATCTCCTGATGATTTCAAATAAGACACCAGAGGAAAAGATTGGCTGCAAGTCTGCATGTAATAAGCAACTGAGAATTGTGTTCATCTGGGCTGTGCACAGGCTGGCACTGCAGCCTCAGGAGAAGGGCAGATACGGCCAGGGCTTTTTTTCAGATAGACTATGAAAACCCTCCCCGCTGTACGACTGGAAGTGTTCAAAAGCAACACTGACAATCTGCATTACCAGCAGCTCCATCAGAAGTACATGTGCCCAGGTGCCCTGTCTCCGCAGATGTTTTGCTCTCGTTTTGAGCTGAAAATGTAACTTTTTTGTTGAGAAAGGCTTTCAGATCTTGTTAAAAATAGCCTAATAGTAGCTTTGGATTTGACTGACAAGCTAGTTGTTACTATGCCATTTTCACTGTAATAGTCTAGTAATTTTGACCCAAAGAAACAATGATCTCATTCCTTGGGAGGGAGGACAGAGTGACAAAATCTGGAGGTCCTGTGACGACACTGAATCTCTTTGTTGTCAAAGCAAGCTATGAAATCATCTGCTTTCCTGCCAAACCCTCTGGGGAGTAAGCAGTGTCCTTCACAGAACACATTTTGCAGGAGAAGATGGGGGCACTGAAGAACCACCTTCCTGCCCCACGGAAGGTGCGCTGCCCCAAACCCTGTGACTTCTGGAATAGATGCAAGTGTGCTTTCCCACCTCTGTCAGCAGCCACAGCACTAAAGTGGGCAGAAACTTTTTAAGGTTCTCTATATACTGTGACTTTGTCAAAAATTCTACTGGAGTAGTGTCACCAATGTGTTTCACAGTTATTTTGGGAATGGGGGAGAATGAGATCTCTGCATCTCTCTCCCAGTCAGGCTCCACTGCCAACCAGGTAGTCTGTACTTGTTGGGATTCTCCATCCTTGTTTGTGTTTGCTAGAAGTCTTTGGTTGTGAGCGACATGGGGGATGATAGGACGTGAGAGGAAAATTTTAATAGAACTTCTTTCATCATTCATTTGGAACTTTTCTGTTCCTACTCAGCAATGCATTGTTAGGAAGAACAGTTCCGTCTTCGGAGAGGCCTTCCTCTGTTATCTCTAAAGAAAACTGGAGAACAAAAGGATGCTTTAAAAAAAGGTGGATAACGTATAGCTGATGTTTCTGTTCAAGTTCAGCTCGCTTTACATGGAAAAGGAGTTGAACCAAAAGGCTCCTTACAAACATTTCTAGTGGTTTCCAAGTAAGTAGCTGCAAAGGGTATCCTAAAACCTGAAGTATTTGAAAACATGTATCTAATAGAAATCATAGTTTTACTCTTGCTTTGCAATATGACATCCAATCTGTGTGTCTCTTCCCAAAGTATACCCTAGCTTGCAAAACACCAAAATTACTAAACAGGGGTTTTGAAACTTCCTCTGCAGCTACATACTTTTTTTCCTGGAGCAGCCGTACTGGGCTGTTGTGACCCAAATGTTCTGTGAGCAAAGCTTATATGCAACGAGTCAAAGGTGTCTTTTGTTATCCAAGTGATCTCAGTGACTGCACCTGTCTGGTGGAGTGTAATTTAAAACAGATTTGAACTTCAATGAGGTTTGCAGAAGAAGGCATGTTTGTGAAGTATCAGAAGGGATGTGGCACAGCATGAACAAGAGAAGAAACATATATTGCTTCCGTAAAAAATGCTACTGTTTGCAACTGATGAGTAAATTCTTTTGTATTTCTGTCATCAAGGGTTGCAGAAGAAACCCAACTGGAATATGCAAACCTGTACAGGCCTGAGCATATAACTAGCAGAGATGAAGGAAAACCTTTACAGGAGTATGTCATGTAATCAAATTCTCTTCATCATTTGCCTTTTACTGAAGTTTTGGCTCTAGACAACAGCAAGGAATAAAAGCATTCCTTTGCCTTCCTTTCAGGTCTGGTTTTCACAGAAGAAACATTAAAGAAGATCAGTATGTGCAAAGCTATCAGCTTCTGCACACTAGACCACATAAATACTAGTCATTTTTACAGTTTTCTTCTGTTCCATATTCCATATAAAGGATTAAACTTTAGGATGCAAATCAGAAAAAAAACCGAACAAAACATTTAATTGAGACACAAACACCAGTCTTCCTTACTATTCATGTATTTTTGCATGATTTCAGGTAGCAGAATCACTGTCTTCATATGTTCACCAGCACTTACTCACAAATGGGCCAGTTTTAGAATTAGGGTCATTATTTAGAAGGATCTTTGACTTCCATAAAGCACCATGCCTTGGCAAATAATTGCTGTCCCTTGTGTGTCAGACCACAGATCCTTCCAAAACTTCATGAATAGATTTTGAGGTCATGATAATCAAGAAATTATCGAAATCAACTATTTACACACGAGTATTTGTGAGCAGTTTAACTTAAGTTGTCTTAACTCAAGTTTCTGTTACTACAGTAAGCACACTGACACTGCCTTTCAGGGCAGAGCGGTGGTTTTGGGTTTTTCACAGCACCACTCCTCCCAGCGTTGTTTGCACCAATAAAGTAGATGTAAACAGCGGAGCTGATGTTGAGGGGTATTTCTCCTGTTCGCTAGTCCTGTACAGCTTCCTTGCGCGGTGCAGGTGACAGTAAAAAAGCAGGGAGAGGAGCAGCAGCGAAGGACAGGTGAGATGTGGCTCGGCGCGCCCCTGCACCGGGCTTTAGGGACGGCGCCGGGCCATCACCGCACGATTGCTGAGAACGTGGGGGGGAGCTGCCCGACCACTGCGGACTGCTCCTTGTCACCCAGGAGGTTATGGAGAAAGCCGGTATCTTCCGACTGGTGTTCATACAGGTGATGAAGCCATTTCTGGAAAAAGAAAGAAAAAAACCCAAAACCCCCCAAAAACCACGAAACAAGAAAACAAAACAAACGCCCCCCAACCTCGGGTAAGGGGCAGAGCCGCGCACGCCGCCGCGGCAGCGGAGAAGAGCCCCGTGCGCCGGCTGCAACTGGGCAAGAGGAGCCGAGACACGCGGGCTCGGCTC
>VWZT01018018.1:0-14846 GCA_013397055.1 Pachycephala philippinensis | reverse complement strand
ATCCCTGGAACCGCCCGCTACACTCTGGCTGCCCTCTGGGGCTAGCCCAGGACTCATGGGCTTGCAGAAGTGACATACAGAGGCCAGGCCTGGGAGGCAGTGACCCTGGACTGGGATGTTCAGAATGGGTTGGTGATGAGGGCCACCCAATGCTCTGGACTGAGTGTTTTGAGTGGCAGCTATGTGATACAGTAATCTCTGAGAGCCAGGCAGAGTGGATTTAATGTCAGGAGACATTTTCCAGGGATCAAAGCAGCTTATAGACATAATTTATTTTTACCTTTAAATGAAGAGAAATATGACAAATGTTAAAATGGCCCTTAATTCACGAGCTTCACATCCCTGGGGTATGATTAGCACCAGATAACTGGGTCTCCCTGCTGTGCCTTGTTGCTTAGTTACGCTGCATAAGTACACTGCTCTTTCATTTTCTGTCTTATGTGAGCAGAAGCAGCATGATATATAAGTTCAAAAAAACTGAAAGACTCTCAGAGTACTCTCAGCTGTATTCCAAATCACTTGGGCTCCAGCAACACCACCGTGCTTGCTGTGAATGGAAGTAAGCTTATTCTGACCATGGGTGTAAGTCAGTAGAGACCCCATTAGCTGCAGCTGCTGGAGTAAAGCAGTGCAAACAAAATCAGAATCATGCCCAAAAGACTGATCCTTTGTGGGAAGTAATTTGTTTTCATTAAGAGAGATTAGCATCACAATGGTATGATAAACTTAAAAGGCCTTGGAAGAGCTATTGTTGTTCCTCAGTAAATATTGATTCCTGAAAAAAAAAAAAATTAGCGGATTGCATATTAATCTCCTAAAACAGCACTGCCTTGAAGAGCTGGATACTTGAAAAGTGCACCGTGTCTTTCTTTTTACTGGCTTTATTAATGAGAGTTTGGTTGTATTGTAAAAAATCAGAGCTGGCCTATGCTGGGTCTCATGAGAGCCACTGGTCTGGTGCAGCTGGGAAATCTGGGAAAAGCTGCATGCAGAAAAATGTGAGGACCTGCAATGGAGAGAGGGACATCACTGGGTTGCAGACTAAGGCTTCTGTTGACTTTGAGATTTTCTGCTGACTGTACGGAGAACATGTCTTTCACAATTCTTTCTTACTGTCAAAATACTTATTTTCCTATTTCGTTTGTCCTGCTAATGGATTCTTAAATACAGACACATAAAGGTCTCATAGGAGTTAAGAGAAAACACAGTTTTGCTTGAAAAAATTATCTGGCAATTCAAATGGTTTAGCAGAAATTCTGGAGCACCTCACTCCAAGTACATGGCTGAGTGACAACAGCAGTTTCCTTGGGGGACTGCTAATACTTCTTTGCCCACAGTGGCTACAAAGTCTGTTAACACCAGCTGCTATTTATCCTTTAATTTCGTGGCTGGGTCTTCAAGTACACAAAAATTAGAGAGCAGGGAGATTAATAAATATGTTAGTTAATACCCTCAGACTGAAATGGGTCAAAGATCCTTAGATTCTTCTGTATTATTTTGGTTAGCTGATAAATTTGACTTTTTTTTTCCTTTTGAAAGAGGACTATGGAAAAGATGCCTCAAATAGTAGCTCTGCAGTAGTTTTTAATGGTGATTTGATAAGTGTTTGTTAAAAGTTAATTTTCCACTTTCATTGGGGGAGGTGAGGGAAATGCTGATGTAGCAAGGCAGAGAAGTGGCAAAAGCGGGGATGCTCATGAATTGGCAGTTCTGTTGCTAGGTTTTGGAGGGTGAACAAAAGATGTTGTTTTCTGGCAAAGAGCAGCTCTCCTGATTGCCTCATTCATTCTTGAGGGTTATGTCAATCAGCCGTTGGTTTGTTCAGAGCTGGGAATACCCAGTATTACTGTTCCATGAACTTGGGGGAATATTCTCTTGCAAAGTCCACACTGAACAAATTCAGGGAATCTTGAGGTGAGAAATTACTACCATTTTCCTTCAACTGACTTTTGGCAGAAGATGGCTCCAAAGTGGTAAAACCAAAGCAGCAGCTTTGCCAACTTTATTGCTTTTATTTTCCAGTATTTTTATGTGATGATAGATATACTCCTCCCTCAGATATGTTCTGCTTATTCTCATACACATTTTACACTGTGATCCCTGCTTTTAATATCCTTGTATTTAGACAAGCAGCCAGCCTTTCTGTATCAACAGATAGCTGTATAATTTACTGAGAAAACAGTTCCTTTCCTGGATGCTTACTAATATGAAAGAAGTTTTTATCCTGGGAAGCCAGTCGTTCTTCCTCTGTTACCTGTGATAGATAAGATATTGCATATTTAGCTAGAAATGCATAAAGACAAGAGATCTCATTTTCACTTGTAATATCTCCAAGGCACTCATCAGCAGGCTCCTTGGTTGAGAGCTTTTGCCTGGTTTTCAGCTGACAAGCCAATAAAGTTGCAGAGATGTGGGAATGCAGTGGGCTGACTTGGTCCACGTGGATTTTACATATTCATCCCATTAATAAGGGACAAAGGAATCTTCCCTTTTAGATTTGTGGGGGGATTTTTTTTCCTATTTGATGTGAACACATGCAGTCAGTAAGGCAATGACCAGCCATGTAAAATCATTAAATGAAAGAAGAGAAGGAAAATACATGCCAGCACAGTTTTTTAATTTTTTCCCTGAAGTGGAAATCGATGTATTTCTTTCTCGCTACTTTACTATGTTTCAGCCCAGTGACTTCCTGCTTAATGTGGTAGAAAGTATGGATACTGGAGCATTTGGTGTATCATTAAAAGGCATAACAAGTAGCTTACAATAAAAAACTCATCTAGGTGTTAAAGACAGCTCTTTTTGAACTAGATGCACTGGAAAGGGGTCTGTGTGCCCTCCTGCCTGCAGAGAGCTTGAGGGTGTACTCAGAGCACATCCAGTGACTGCAGCCTGAGCAGGCAGGAGCTGACAGGGCAGGGACCCCTCCCTGCTGCTGCCTGGTTCGCTGCTCTGGGTCAGGTGAGCTCCAGGGGTGAAGGGCACTCGCTTGCTTCAGCTCACAGGAGTAGCAGAGGAATTACACTAACATCTTACCATAACTGTAATTATTACCCAAGAGAGATGGCAAGGCATCGTTTTGAAGCTAAATATCCCCTGGGATAATACATATGCTATCCAGCAAATATTTGGTTTGCCTTCCTGAGGAAAAGCCCTTCAGTGGGAAAGCCTGCCCAGTCAGAAATGCTTGCACAGTGTGAGAATGCTTACTGCAGAAGGGATAATTTCTGCCTCATATTTTTTCTGAGTGTAACATCACTGCAGTTTGAGATAGGTTTAAATCAATGTGGATGATAGTTAAATATTTTGGTTTAAAAATGAAAAATTGATTTTCACCAGGAGGATATTTCAATAAGGTCAATAGGGGCATGGTGATTGAGTAAATCAGCTTTTGTTCACAGTTTACAAAATCTCTGTCACAGTAACTTAGGTATGTAAACATTTGTAAAACTAGTTTCCCTTGAGGGAAAAGTGGTAATCAGGGCCCTCTCCTATAGAGAGAGGAGCTTGGCTCTACTGCTTATATCAATAAGCATTGATTGAGTTCATAGCAGCTCTGTGGATTTACACCTCCAGAAGTCGTGCTCAGGAGATTAGACACCTCTAACCTGTTCTGCTTGCTGCCTCTGATACCACATGGTTCAGATGGTGCAATTTGGTGTCCTCTCTGCCATGGACAGACAGCAAAGGCACCACTTAGCACTTTGCTGAGTGAAAAACTGTGCCCAGTGGTCCTTGGCCAGACCCTGCCCTCTGCTCCATTGGGCTTTGGCTAAGGCATACCACCCACACCATTTTACTGCCCGTCTGCCCCTTACTCCTTCAGTAGCCATCAGCAGATATAGGATGCCCAGTCCTGAAATTCAGCCATGAATAACATATGTTGTTTTACTGCCTGTCAGCTTGTGGTTGTAGTTTCTCAACTTTCTGTCCCATCTGAAAGGGCCACAAACCCAATCTGATTTGATGAGCTGTGAGGAGCTGTGTTAGACTTCCAGGTTCCCACACAATATGAAGGGTTACCATAATGAACAGCCTCTTACTGGGTCTGGACAGCAAGGTCATGCATCTGAAGAACCTAACTGGGAAAATGGGTGATGGCTGTGTTCTCAGCCCTGTTTCTTCCTGAGGGGTGGGATCTGTTGGGATGTGTCCATTTCCCATGACAAACCCCCAGCACGGTCCAAGGGTCAGTGAGAGACTCCCTGAGCTCATCCTGCTGTTGGTCGTAGGATGCTGAGGGCTGTTTCTTATCCCTGTTGCTCTCCTGCTGTTTGAGGCCAGTGGAGTGTCTGGCATTTCTTACACATGCAAAACTGGATCTAAGTTCTGGTAACTCCCGCAACAAGGAGCAGTAGTTCTGTTTCACTTAGGCACCTGCACAGATCTAACAGCCATGGGATAAGCAAGGTCCAACCAATTCATCCAACCAATCAGTGGGAATAAGGGGAAACATGCCAGGTCCAGATTTTCACAAAGAAAACTAAACCCTACCTTTTCTGGCTCACCTTTTTCCAGTTTTATCACAAAAAAATCTCTAGGTTTGCACTGTGTTTTCCTAGGAACTGTTTTTCTGTTGTCACATTCAAAGCGAATTTCAGATTTTGTGAGCTTCCTTTCACCTAATTAGACATGAGCAGTTCCAGGAAGCTGTTCTTCCTTTTATCCTGGAGGGTTTAAAAATGTGAGGATCAGTAATAGAAAGTTGTAGGTATGAGCTTCAGAGAATATTGTGGTTCTGAGTGGAGCTGATTGATATGGAAATGCTGAGGATTGGCAGTGTAATATTCATACTATCTCTGTACACATTTTACAAGTGGAGAAGACAGTGGGTTTTGGAGTTTTTTTCTCTAGAGGGTTTGACAGGAGAAAACTCTAAATGCAACTTTTCTAAAACTTTTGTGATTGTAGCATGGGGAATGCAGATGAGGGGGGAAAGGTTGTACCCTGTTAGCTTTTTTCATCTGGCTGGGGTCTGCTGACAGTAGGACATGAGTATAAATAAACCTGCTGTAACAGGAAAGCAGAGTAGGAATTGACTCTGAAGGAGGAGCTTAGCAGGAATCCCAGCCAGAGATTATTTGAACTGATTGACTGTGCAGCTGAAACCTGAATTAACACTACTAGTGAACACTAGCTGAGAAAGCTCTTCTTGGGGACAGTTCTGACTAACCTGCATTTTAAACCCACGGTGCACTTCTGCAAAGCTTTCTGTCTTTGTTGGTCTCCTGATAATTTCTTCCTTGCTTAACATACCATGAAAAATGTTTAACCTTCCCTATCCAAACAGAGACACACTTGAAAATTGAAAGAGCCTCCTGAAGTTCCTTCTCCCAGACTAGATGTGTTCCGTTTTCTGAAGCACTTGCTGGCCACTTGAGAGTTTAAGCGCCTTTGTAGGGAAGTGGATTGTCAGCTCTGGCAGCCATCAGCGCGCTGGGGCTGTGGGGTGGAACTGTGTGCACCTCTCCTCACTGACACATCCTCCCCACCTCCAGGAACAGTCCTACAAGGAGACCTCTGTGTGACACAGGTGCTCATTTAATTTCAGCAGTTGCTCACAAGCAACAAAGCCAAGTGTGGCTCCTGGGGAATTCTGTTGACTCCAGGAGATTTACCGTGGTGTAAATCAGAGGCCAAGTGACAGAGGAAGCCCATATGTTCTCCTTGGAGTGCTGATTATGGGGGAAAGGAGCTGGATTAAAAGAAAATGATTGCACCTAGATTGTTTTCAGTGTTTTAATGACTAGCTTAAGGCAGCAAATAAAAACAGAATCAGAGATGATTTGTATTTTTGCTGAAATCTAAACAGGTCTGGCCCTAGGCATTTGCATTTGTTCCTGTCTAACACTGTGGCTGACTTCAAACCTCTTGAACTGCAAGAACTGCTGAAATAGTGAAGAAAAAGCTGCTTGTATAAGTCAGTGCCAAGACTCTCAGAGACAACATAAAGGGCAGGAGGGGGTGGTATATGTATGGGAAGAATTGGGTTGCAGAGGAGGAATATCGTAATTGTAGGGAAAGCACTGCTATCCATGGGAAGTACCCTCCACTCCCCGCCCTGATTAGCAATAGGTACCCTGGTAAATCTGTCTCATTGAGATCAAGAATTATTACAGAATCACAGAATACGCTGAGTTGGAAGGGGTCCAACTCCTGGCCCTGCACAGCACCGAGTCACACCATGTCTCTGAGAGCATTGTCCAAACACTTGAGCTGTATCAGGCTGGTGCTGTGACCACTGCCCTGCGGAGTCTGTTCTAGTGCCCAACCATCCTCTGCATGAAGACCATTTTTCTAATATCTACCCTGGTGCCCCCCAGGACACGCTTGGCCCTCCTGGCTGCCACAGCACTGCTGAATCAGGTTCAACTTTCCAATGACCGGGTCCCTTTCTGCCCACTAGTGACAGGCCTCCTGTCTGATGTCACCCCATTGTCACTCCATAATGTGTTTATCCAACTCTGGACACTTTGTCCAGAAGGATCATGTGAGAGACAGTGTTAAAAGCTTTACTGAAATCCAAGCAGATGACATCAACTGGCTTCCCTTGATCAGCTAGATGGGTTACCCTGTCATAAAAGGAAATCAGGTTTGAGGAGCAGGAGTTTCCTCTCATGAAGCCGTGCTGGCTGTGACCGATGGCTGCGTTGTCTTCCAGGTGTTTTTCAATACCTCCCAGAATCATCTTCTCCATAACTTTACCAAGCACTGAAGTGAGACTAACAGGCCTGTAGGTTTGGGGTCCTCCTCCTTGCCTTTCTTGTAGATTGGGATCATTCCCCAAGGACTCAGTGTCTTGTGTTGTGTCTGCTCCAGAGTTTTAGCTGAGCACGAAAAGAAAAGGAGCTAAGACTTCAAATCATGACTGAAAAGTTTTGCAGCCTGTCCTGAGCTTTCTTTTTTTACTCTTTTCTCCAAGTCCCAAACAGAAGGCTGCTTCCAGAGTAAAAGCAGCACCAGGGTTATTGGCCCTATGAATAGCCAAAACCAACTGCCATCTAGGGCAGCACCTTGTTAGTTAGGAGAAAAAGACCATAAAAGACCATGACCTGGAGCCATAAAGTAAGGTTTTTGCAGCTATTCAGGGAGGAGCTGAGGTGTGGGACAGCAGCCACTGGCATATATTAATAGCAGACAAGCACTCCCTGTCTTTCCACAAGCAGGGCTTACCATTGCACCTCATTTTTCTCTGGTCACAAGAGCAGCCTCCCAGTCTCTCTGGGGATGTTCCTGGCTCTCTATCCCTGTTTAGTCACTCCAGAGTTCAGTTTTGCTTACATTGCTGAAAAGCCTTTGTCTGTGTCTGGCAATAATCCTAAGGACCACGGTCATTAGATCAGCAGGCTGGGTCCCTGGTTGGGGATATCAGCGTCCTTCAGGATCAGGAAGCTCAGAAATGCTGTAGCCAGACCCCCTGAGCGAGGATAGAGGGCTGAAGCCCTTTCCATATAGGCAACAAGGCTGTAGCACAATCTGCATATTAAATGGATGTTTGCTTTATACATGGAGTGGCCCCTCTTGCAGTCAGATTCACATAAAAGAGATGGTGAAGCCTGTTCTTCCTCACCCACCCACTCAGCGATCTGTTGTGGGTGTTTCAGTGACACACTGAGTTCACGGCACCATTTCTCAGCTTCTTGTTAATGCTTGCCACAGTAGAAATCTCATTCATGGATGACACTGATCTTATCACAGGTATTGATTCATCAGCCAGAGCTGAGCATTAGCGATGAGTTTTTCCTACACAGTTCTTTGTTGGCTCTGATGTCTGATACCAGGGGAATAAGCTGGTGTTGGCTAATGTAGGGTAGGTGGTCTCAGTGGAGGGATTTTTTTTCAACTGTGTATCTGTGAGGACTTGATGTGTGGGTTTGGATTAGGTATTCTGCATCAAAGGGATTCCTAATTTCTTTTTCCAGCAGTTTTCACTGAACTCCAAGTGTCTATTACACACCAGCAGATCAAAACAGGGAGGAAGGGTTAGCTGAACTGCTGATATTTTCTGGTATTAATTGGAATGACTCTTTCAAATGAAATTTCTCATTAATAAATTCCATTTTAAAAAGTTCGTCCTGGAGACTGGAGTTTGGGGTGTATTGGAACAAACAATACCAGGGAAGGGAAAGTTTAGCTGTTGGAATAATTTGGTTTTGTTTTCATTAGTCTGTCTTCATTCTGTTCGGGGAATGTGGGGAAAAGCAAGGGCTGGAATTCCTGGTGAGCTGGGAAATCCATAGTAACCATAAGGCATTTTAGGTGCTTAAGCTTTGTGATCGCCAGATTTCCAAGGCTCAGTTAGAAAACTACAGGGTATTTCAGGGAAGGGTGACAGTTCCCTCATTTGTACAAGTCAAAACTGCCTGAGCAGGGACCACGGGTACTCGTGAGTCTTCACAAATCCTGTTTCCCAGGGGACATTTTGACTGTTAATCATCCTCAGACTTTTGCAGGATTGAGTTTTGATGCATATCTGTTCATTCATCTACTTCTTGCAACTATCTTTGTGACCAGATAAGCAACATCCTGTGGCATTGTCTATTCTCTTCAGTACTATTAAATCCATATAAAGCCATGCAGCCCCTGTTAGAAAACTGCAGGACGCAGGCTCAGAGAGAGACATAAGAGACAAGGTGTTGTAAGGGACAGCACCATCTGCTTTGCTGACAGCCACTTGTGCAGAGAGGACAAGGCACTGATTAATTTGTCAAGGACTCGTCTGAAGAGCTGTGAAAGAAGGCAGATATGTGTATGCACAGTGCACGAGGGGGTGTGGGGGGCAATGAGATGGCTGTCAAGACAAGAGAGAAGGGTGATATTGGCTTTCAAAATGTGTATTTGGACATCTCACTTGGGGAATGGGACAAAGGCACTGACACAGCTTGCTGCAAGACCACAATGAAAGTTGTAAGTTGTTGCTGAGCAGCAGAATATAAGTATAGGTAGTTATTTATGGAGCACAATAAGATGTGAAAAAGAAAGTGCAGGCTGGCTGCTAACCCCTGGTTGATTTTTTTTTTATCTTTTTTTTTTTTTTTCTTTAACTGAAACCTATGAGGTAAAAGGTCTGTTAATCCCCACTAATTGGCAGTGCTGCTGCCAGGCTCACGTCCAAAGGACTAAAGGAGCCAGAAGGATGAGGGACTGCCAGGGAGATGCAGTGGAGGGATAAGACACACTGGTGGTCAATGAGAGAGTTTTCACAGCTGCAGTCCACGCTGGGTTTTTTCCCCAGGCTCTGTGTTCTCCTAAAGCCATGCTATAAAATGCAGACAAGTTATGTAATCAAGCAGATTAAAACCAGTCTAGAGGCATTTCTGTCAGCCTGGCTAACAAAGACAAAAAGTGCTGCTTTCACAGAAAAGCTGCAAAAAAAAATTATCTTGTTACAATTGGTGCCACTACTTTAGATCAGAAGAGAGGTATGATCAAATATGGATGGCAAAGATTGACAAATTTAGGGAGAATTTTTGGAGGGAAGGGAGTTTCAAGCAGATTTGTAACAATCTCACTGCTTTTATCAATTATCTGGAAATCATCTGTAAAGGAAACCTGAAAGATAATGACTGACATTAACCTTTTGGGCAATTCAATGTTGCCTATTTATGGTATTAGTTATCTATGGACACACAAAAAACAACAGGTGAAGACCCCTGACTTACAATAGCTCAGTTCTGGGCTTTTCAGGTCTTACCACTGACAGACAGTTTATTGCAAGGGTCCATTCCATCTGGTATGTCATACTGGAGTCCTCTAGAGAAGCTTCCATATGGGGTCAAAGAAGCAAAGAGGAATGCTCTCCCATCCTCAGCACTGCATTTCTGAAAATGAAGAGATTAACACCACAAGTACTGTTCCATCCTCTTACAGGGGTACGCATATACAAAAAAGGAGAGTAAAATGTAAGAATAACACAATTTTTAGGGAGTGCATACCAAGACTGAGTGTACAGACCTCTCAAGACGGGGTGCTTTGAACTGGACATGTGCCTTTCTCAAGTCTAATCCAGTTCAATAGCAGTAAGTGTGAGGAAGATGAAAGGGCAGTATTTGAGGTTCTGCTGCTCTGGAATGCTCACACATTCATTGCCAATCAAAGCTATGTGGATTGTGTGGAGATGGTGTGCAGTGTGGATTGTGTGCAGAGACATTAATCACAAGACAGGTGTAAATTAAAGGAAACTTCCAATTTTGCTGCCAACTGTAAGGGCACCAGATGCTTAATGAAAGGAATTCCATTTTGGACTCGTCGCAAGCAACCCAACAGAGCAGTGCAGCCTGCTCTTCCAAAGAGAGGCAAAGAGGGACTGGGGCACAGATCCCTTTCACTTCCACACAAAGTCCTTTCTAATCCCTTGGTTACAATAAAGATTTGTCTCAGTCATAAACTCCCAGTCAGACTTGTAAAACACTACCCTGCAGCAGGATTGACATTGGAGCTGTGGAGACAGACCTCTGCCAAAGGATAATTGCAGGACTGGGGACTTATGTTAATCAGAAGTTTGTTCCCAAATCCGTAAAAACCATGGAAAGATTTCAGTGGCTTTGGATTAGACCTTCATTTATGCTGTTTAGCTAACATGTACCAGATTGATTTCTAACTGCCTGGCTTAGCAGGTTTTAAGATGTTAGCACCCACCTCTTCCAGGTTCTAGCCTGGAAGATTTGTGTCACTTGGGAAAACATAATTTCATAATTACTGTGAGTCCTGGTTATAGAAATTTCATCTCATGATAAACGTATTTTTCTTGCTGATTTTTTGGGAGGAAGCAGGAGGAAAATTGAAGTTACTGGACAAAATTTTGGAGGCATTTTAAAAAAATCTGTGGAGAGTGGATTTTATTCTAGGTTTATTTCTGGGTGGCATGTGTTTGGGGGTATTTTTGGGTGGTTTTGTTGTTCTTGTTTTGATTTGGGTTTTTTTGTTTGGTTTGGGTTGTTTGTGATTGAGTTTCTTAAATTGTTCTTATTATTTTTCTTTCTCATGCTTAATGAAACTTTGGCTGGTAAAATTCCTCATGAGACATCCCAGGCAATTCACCCTGTGTTTTACGTGCTATCAAAATATATGGATCCAGCCTGTGCAGCTGCTTGCTGTCAGGTTCATTACATCCTGAGCATCCATGCCTCCGAGTGATTTCTGCTGAAGCCTCTCTCATTCCTTGTGGGAGATGTCAGGCTCTGTGGAGAGCAGCTGATCCTCGCTGAGGTGGGAGTGGAGCTGCCTGATTGATTGTCCACAGAGGACAGTAGGCACTGAGTCAGTCTGCAGGGAAGGAGGATACAACAGGCTGTTGGTTTTGTCTTTTTCTGGAGCATTTCATTCACATTCCTGGATAATGTGCTTTGTTTTGCCTTTGTTCCACATAATAAACTGACAATGGCTAAGGATTTAATTTTTTTTCCTTTTGTTTCTCATGTGTTCCTAGAAATTGGAGAGAAAAGTGATGCTGTGTGTTTCAGACAAAGCCAGTTTGTCCTCTACAGAAAAGCTCGGTGTGTTTTTACTGCATCCAGTGTTAAATCATCTAGAAGTGCCATCACAAACAATTACACCTCGGTGCTTTAAATTCTCAAACAGAGAAGTGAGAGGGTGGACTTTTGGAGTACACTTTTCCTAAATACATTGGTATAACTGCACAGCTTCAGGGAATCATTGCTGCCTTGCAGAGAGTCAGCAGATGCAGGATTGCAGCCGGGGAGTGTGTGTGTGTGGCACACCCGTGTGAGCTGTGCAATTTGCTGCTCAGTGCCCTGTCCCAGAGCACACATGGCACCCCTGCCATCCAGGGGACACCAGCAAGACAGTGGCACTGGGAGGTTGCCAGCTTCACACTGGAAAAGGCTGACAAGAGCTGCCACAAAGTTCTGTACCTGTGCCTGAATTTAATATGCAAAGCTTTCCCAGCAAGGAAAGAAGTTGGCATGGCTGCAACAGCTGCTGCCTTGCTCTGAATAGAGGTGGTACCTCTTAGCTTAGAGTATGAGCAAGGTGTGAGGTGCCCAGGCCAGCAGGATCAGTGGTGACCTGGGGCACTGACCCCATGGTGAGGAGAACCGTGAGGGGAAGAAGGGCACCTGGATCTCAGCAGCACTGCAAGGGCTTTGTCTTTCACATCTCCGTGAGAGGCTGATGGTTCAAGTTTGCCTGGAGGAGTGTGTGGTGTAACTTGACTTTTAGTGCTCGTTTTAAAGTCCAACTCTCCACATGGCAGGATTTTTACATGACAGGTGCGTGTGCTTCTATGAAAACATTGCCTTATTTCCCTAAACCCTTAGCTAAGTGGATCTTGTCAGGTGAACAGTCAAAAAGAAAGGCAGGAGAGGAACTGTTGTCACAAAACTACCATTTACAAAGGATGTCTGAATCAGTGCACAGTTCATCCAGGCAGCTGATGATTTAAGATCATTGTTCAATTTAAAATGACAAGAGGATTTGAACAAAGATTAATATGATTCTGGCACCTGCAGATAGACAAACGTGGGATGGCAAAATGTGACTGTTGACTCTGACATTAAGGGAAAAAATACAGTGTTTAACTCATCTGAGAACTAGGGTCAAGTATCTCCCTGTCTCCCACTTCATTACAGCATTTAGTGCCGTGTCACAGAAGGGTTCTCTGAGGGCAGCCTTTGTGATCACAGGCTGAGTTACGTGGCAGAACCCAGAGTAACACAACACTGTATTGCATCCCCAGCAGAGATTTAAGCTCACAACAGTTGTGTTTGCAAGCTTAATGCCCTTTTATGTTATCCTGCACATAAAAAAAAGAGCAAATAACACTCAGAATGGATCACTGTGAATCCTTCCTTCCCATAGGAAAGACCTCATGGACTAGCAGAGCAGCTCTGATCTTCACTCTGGCACTGGCAGAGGGGAGCTGGCACATTAAAAGCATTTCAGACATGGTGTGCATTTACTGCCACCTGAGCTGGAATGGCTGTTTAGCCCAACACAGAGTCTGGTGTGATTTAAAGCCTCTAAACCAGAACCACAGAAGTTCCTTTTCTAATTTGGTGCTGGGTCAGGTCCCCAGATGGCTTCAGCATAGCAGCACATCAGGCCAGATCCAGTCCTACCTCTGCACCTTCTCTGCAGCAAATCTGTGAGTCCAGGTTATTGTTCTGGTAGCTGTTGGGAGGTTTTTTGTGTTTGTGTTCTGGTGGTTTTTTGGTTGGGTTTTATTGTTGCTGGAGTTCAGGGGTTTTTTTGGCAGGGAGGGAGAGGGAAATTTGGGTGTTGGATATTTTTCCCCCTCCCGTTAGGTCATCTGACATCCTTCATTTTTCTGTGTAGTTCTTCCTCATGTCTAAATGTGTTGTAATAAATCCATTACTCCCCTCTCTGTTTTGGCAGCTGCAAGTGGTCTGTCTCCCTCACTCCTCAAAATATTAATAATTGATTTTGTAGAGAAAGTTCATATTGTTTACTTCCCTTTGTAGCTGTCCATTGCCTCTTCCTTGTAATTCAATAATATACCTTCTGCTTACATCTAGGTTAGTGGCAGCTCTTAGCTTGAATACTTTGGCCACCTCTAATGTGATAACAAATTGCTGATTATCAAGGGAGTGGTAGCACTTACTTAGACTCCCCCACACACTAAATCTAGATTAAGGAATGAGAGAGATGAAGTGAAGGCAAAAGAATGGTTGGCTCCTTAATCAGAATGCTATTAAAGAGCAGAACACAACCCATTCAGTGCCCATTACTGAAAAAAAAAATAAAATACATAACTGAATATTTATTATGACAAATAGGATGAAATTGACATCTGGAAAAAAGCTGATGTTATAGCCTATCACGTTGTAAAATAATCGAAGAAGAGGACAAGTGAAGAGTGTGTTTCTCCTAATGGTTCTAGGAAGGGATGAAAACCTGCCTTTTGTTTCTGACCGTTTGCCTTTATGGAGAGTTCTGTCTCTCCATTGACTGTTCCACTGTCCCTCTGCACAGTGGCTGTAGTTAACACTTGGCTCCTTTACCACACCAGCTCAAACCACCCAGCCTGTGGAGTACCTGGGATTTTTTTCTCCATTTTTCCTTCCAAATGAATAATAATGTGGTCTTTTTAGTTCTGTATCCCTGGTTTTTTTCCCTTGAGGGCATCTTAAATTGAAGTTTATATTTAGGAAGGGATTCTGTTTTCATGTCTTCAAGTTCATTTATAGGAATGACCATTTTAGGACAGCAATTTCTGTTACTTTAATTCTATTCCATGCCTTAGAATTTTTCTTAAACTTTAATTTTGGAGTCAAGAAGTCTCTGGATGTTAGAATCTCTTCTTATAGAAACACACATTTTTATTTTCATACAGAAAGATCAGAACATCTGAAGAACATAGCAGCAGTGGATATAGATGCTAGGAAAACAAAAAGAAACTTGCAAAGTAAACCATGTGGTCTGGTGGTTGATGTGAGGATAATAAGAAAGGGTAACGTCTTTTGAATGATTATGTTAAGAATGAGTTTTAGGGCTTTGTTTGGAATTAGTTTTGGAGGCAATCCTTTTTGCTTCTAACTTGCCACAGAGCAGTACTAACTCTTTCTTTGGTATTTTTTTTTCCTGTCTGAAAGAGCAGAAAGAGGCACTTCTATTTGTTTATAATCTCTTAAACTGAGATACATAGCCTGGTGTTCTTGGCAGATTGCATAAAAGACCCATCCATGAACCAATAAAGAAATGCTCCCAGATTGATTAGACTCTGGATAAGGCTCAGGCTGAGGAGAGCTGGCCCAAATCCATTTTAAGTTAGGTGCAGGTCTGAGTTATGCTTCATCCCTGCCTGCCTTTTCCTGCCTGCAGCTGCAGTCCATTGGAGCTGTTGTCTAGTGAGGAAAGCTGTAAGCCTC